>RJWT010031288.1:0-14479 GCA_004365215.1 Cuniculus paca | reverse complement strand
TTTTCCTGGGGCTCTGCCTTTTAAATCTACCTCTGCTCTGTTATGACCTGGTTAATCCCAGTGTAAGCCAACCAGGTGTCCTTTACTGTCTGTCTCCTCTTAGTTTCTCCCTGGGCAGCCACTGCTTGCTACCTTCAGGGTGGATTGAAGGCTGTCTGCCTCCCACAGCAGGAAAAAAAATTCACATCTTAATCCTCAACCTTTGGAGAGAAGCATAATTGTTCCATCTTTCAGGAAATAACGTGTCTCATTTCTCTGCAAGCACTCCAGTCTTGAGTATGTCCTAAAATTTCTGCCCAATAAACCCTTCCTATCCCACTTACTGATAAGTCCTAAAAATTCATTTTCCACAATGGGAATCAGCAAACCTGTAGGCTTATTCTCCAAAAGGGAGGTTAGGTTCCTTATTTCAGCCTTGAGGACCTTCTCAGACCCATCCCAGTGACAACCTGGCTCAGCAACAGGGAAAACTTCAATTGGAATAGACAGCAGCGAAATTATTTTACATGTTTTTAAAAGTCTTCCCTTCCATTTCTTCTTTTATGGTATTCTACTAGCTACAGACATGAACTTTTGACCTGATGCTCTGATCTTTTCTTTGCTTTCACCTTTTTTTTAAATAGAACAAATCTTAGAAACTTTCTTTATTGTATCTTCCTAACCCTTCTATTGATTTTTTCAAAGTTTCTACTAAAATACTTTAAAAATTTTAAGAGCTTTTTGGTTCTTCAATTGTTTCTTTTTCAGAGTTCCTGTTATTGGTTTATGAATAAAATAATTGCTTCATTTCTCTAAGAGTACTAATTAGTCTTTATTTTAAAGTTCTGTTTCCTTGAATATCTTGGGATTGCTTTTTCTACTGTTCACGTTTGGCTTTCTTCGTCATGCTGCAAGAATTCTTACAGTATTCCATGATCCTTTCCTGTAAATTTATATTTAAATGTGAGCAAACAGAAATCTTTACCTAGGTTTCTGTTAGTTGTGAAGACTAAGTATCAAACTCTAGTGTGCAAAGCAAGAAGCTCACTAGTGTGCTTAGAACTGCTCCGTGCCAGAATGCAGAGTTCTTTATTGTTCTAATCTCCCAGTTTATGTTTATTTATTTGTCTATTTGTTTATTTATTTAGATCCTATTGGGGCGGTGACTATTTGTTGGATATTCTGCACAAAATGGGTAGAGAAGACAGCTGTAAAAACAGTCAAGTGAGTATTCATTCCCATACTTTCTCACTGTTTTTACCCTCGCTTACTCTTGAGTTTTCCTGGGTGGTGAACTCCAGCAGTAGGCATCCTTCACTACAGTCCACCTGGTCATGTGCTCAGTTATTGGTCTTTAACTTGAGACTGTATTACAGTCATCTGGGGGTTTGTTCAAATCTGGATTGCTGGACTCCACCCCCAGAGTCTCTGCATCTGTAGTTTTGGTCAGGAGTCACGAATTCCAGCTGATGTTGACTCAGCTGATTGGGGAACACACTCAGAGAACCACTGTTCCAGGCCACAGTCTACCTAACCAGCCTAAGTATCACCAACATCTGGAGTTCTTGTTCCAGAAGGAATTTCCAGGCTCCACAGCAAATTGCTAGTTACAAACTGTTGTATTTAACAACCACCTCTGGAGATTGTCATCAGGGGAAATTGGTTGACTATGGCATCAGCCTTGATTCATCTATTTTTCTTTGCATTTGACATCTGTTTCCTAAAAATTGTTGCAGCCTTTGTCCACATATGCTCTTGCCTTTTTTTTTCTTTTTTCTTTTTATGTTTTAGCGTTTCAATCCTTATAAACATTTTCTATCAATGCCTAACTTGTTTTGGGAGACAAACATTCAATAAATAAATCATCTTGATATAGCATTCATACCTAATGAGTGGATGATTAATGAAGGATGATGACTTTCTTTTGTCTACCAATTTAACTGTCATTCGGATCACAAAAGTGATGCAATGTATCCATCAGGTAAAATGAAAGATCTTCAATATTATGAGTTGAGAAGCCATACCCTAGTTTCAGCATAAACTTTTAAGGCATATGTTGGAGTTTTCTGGGATTTGAGAACCTTAAATTGAGACTTTTTCACCTTTTGCAGAGTACTTACCAGTTGCTATTATTCATCCCAGCAGGATGTATTGTAGCACTCTCTCCCGTAAGATCATGGATAACAGGTGATGTCATGATTTATATCAGCAGCTATACAGTCAACCCATCTTAGAGGATATACATGCCCAGGGTATGCCAAACATTAAGCAACCGATGAATTTGCTAAGATTATTTCCTTGGCAATTAAAAAAAAAACTGCAAGCTGGGTGTGGTGGTATGGGCCTGCAATTCCAGCCCTCAGGGACTGAAGCAGGAGGCTCACAAACTGAAGCCCAGCCTGGGTAATTTATCAACTTAGTGAGACCTTGTCTCATACAAAGGGCTGGGGATGTAGTTCAGTATCAAATGCCTGGATTCAATCCCTACTACTACACACACACACACACACACACACACACACACACACACACATTCATGGAACTTGTGCTCTTCTGGACTGAATCCTTCTTGAAGGTAGGGCCTTATCTAATCTGAGTTATCATCTCTTTAAGCAGAAAATACTCCCAGCCCTTACACTGACCTTGGAGATTTGTTTCAACCCTTCACTTTATAATATTCATTAGACCCTCTCATGGCAGTTTCTCTAAGTACCTTGGACATTAACTCTCAGCCAAGGGGAATTAACTGAAGGTAGAATAAATTTTCAGCACTAAACTTATTAAAACTCTAACACAAATCATCACATCACTTCTGCCATAAACCATGGCAATCCATAGAGATGCATTTAATCAGGTTCTCTCAAAAAATAAATTACTGGTGCCCCACAATGCACACTTTTAAACCTCTAGTTATTATTCTCTTGGTATTCATGGTTTACTGACTGTTTTTAATCATAGTACATGGAATATTCTAGAAAGAATAACAGTTAACATAAAGTCCCTAAACCAAGAAGTGTTCAGCATGAATTGACAAAATTACCATTTACCTAAGTGTTTGTCATTACAATATCTTCTGATAAAAAGAATCTGATAGTTAATAGCTTTCTGTAATAAAAAAGGATTCAACCAAGTCAGTAAAATCAAAGTTCCATAGAGTAAATAGCTCCATTATGGAAACATACAAATAAACAACAAAAACAGCAAATAACAAAGCATAGTGTTATTTTAAATAAAAATTTGAAACCATGTGCATATATCACTTTGGTATATATCAGAATTAACTGGGAGTGTGTGGGGGGTGTTAATAAAGCAAACCATCTCATGGAGGCAGGAAAAAGCCGGAGCCTTATATTTTTAAAAGTTCCTGTAGACGAATCTGATACCAAATCTGAGAAGCACTGAATTTAGGAAATAATCAAAACATGAGTGAGTTGACTGGAGAAAAACAAGAAAAAAAAAAAAAGAAAAGAAGATAGAATATTTTGACACTGAAGAAAATTTTATCTCCTTCAAATAGGCAGAGTAACACAGAGGAAACTTTAAGGACTCTATGTAACATCTATTTCCCATATTAGTGAGAGTGTAATGTTCTCAAATGGCTTGAAGTGTTGCACATTGACTCACTCATGTGCCCTGTAGAGGAGATCTCAGCTCAGTTTCCCACCCTTTCAGTATAGGCAGAAAACTGAGACCACCTCAACCTCCGCAAGGCAGCTAGGGGCTCTCTAAGACACAGAACACCAAAGAAATCACCATCATTAATTAACGTGGGGCCTGGTCAGGTATATTTCTTTTTAATTTAAGTATGTAGTTTTTAAAATTGAATACAACAGAAAAGCAGTTACATTATAAACATATTCATTTACTTGGGATATTCATTCATGTGAGTGAGAACTGTGCTGCATTTTCTTTTTTTTTATTTTGGCACCAAGATTCAAACTCAAAACCTTGCACTTGCCAGGCAGGTGCTTGTGCCCCTAAGCTAAAACCCTGGCCCAACTCTGCTACCCTTGCCTGTGTGTGGGGGTAGTGTTCCCTCCTGTCTGCCTCCCCTACTCTGTGCACACCCTCTGCATTCCAGCACTGACTGATGCTGCCCTGCTCTACCTCCAGGACTCGTCTCTTTCCAGAGGAACACTGAGTCACTCAGACCTAGTGAAGCTTGAAAGTAAAGTCAAGTGCAGATGAAAACTGCTCTCTGAAAGGGAAAGCAGATTATTCTTTAGAAACAGAAAAACCTAAAACCTCTAGTTTTCCTCTGTTGAGTCCTAATGGGAAAAGGAGAACAAGTCGACTCTTTATCTTCCTCGGCATTTCAGGAACAAATTATATATACAAGAAACAAAAGGATTCCTAAGTAGGGGGCCTCAAAGGATGGAGAAGGAAGATGAACTTTGATTCTTTTAATTCTCTGGGGTTAAGATCATTATTAAAAGTCCTGACATTTATCGTTTCTAAATCCCAGATTCGAGGCCTTTCCAAATTGCTGTTCTCTTGGTTGGCCCAAATGCCAGGGTCTTAATTCTTGACTGGTGATTCAATTACTTGATTCCCTGGTAAGTGAGATGTCCCAGACCACAGCGACCATTGATTTAACCCTCAACTCTCCTGCTCCACAGTCCACCTCTACCTTTACTGATTACTCAAATTCAGTCACTGTCCATAATCCCAAAGGACACTCAGACACTGCAGAACTCTGCTCACTGAGCAGAGCATCTTAATACCTGACTTTAAAATACTTCAAAGATATAATAACCAAAATAGCACAGTACTGGTCAATAAAACAGAAAAAAAATCCAGCTATTAATAGAAATCACTGATTTTTGACAAAGATGTCAAGCATATACATTGGAAAAAAGGCAGTCTTCTCAATAAATGGTGCTAGAAAAACTACATATATAGCGTATGTAAAAGAATGAAACTGAATCTCTACTTCTCACCAAATATAAAAATCAACTAAAAATGGATCAAAGATGTAAGACCTGAAACTACAAAATTCCTAGAACAAACAGCAGAAAAAATTCAAGATGCTGATGTGGATAATTTTTAAAATAAGACAACAAAAGTAAAACTGCATTATATAAAACTAAAAAGCAAAGAAGCCATCAAGAGTGAAGAGACAGCTGGTAAAATAGAGAGAATATTTGCAAAATATTCAACTGGCAAGTGATGCATATCTAAAATATATAATGAATTCAACAGCAAAAATAATCTGATTTTAAAATGGGCTAAAATCCAAATAGACATTTCATAAAAACACATACAAGTAGCCAACAACCATGTAAAAATTACTCAACTATCAAGTAGATGCAATTCAAACTCACAATGAAGTATCATTTCCCTCTCATGGTGGTTATTAGCAAAAAGAAACAACAACCAAAAAAAAAAAAGGTAAAAAATGGCAAATGCTGGTAAGGACAGAGAAAGAAATTTTTATATACTTTGTGGAAATTTAAATTAGTACAGCCATTATGGAGAAATGTATGAACACTCCTCAAAAAAATTTAAAATAGAACTTCCAGATGATTCAGCAATCCCACCACTGAGCATATAATCTGAATAAATGAAATATTTATAACATAGAGATACCTACACTCCCAGGTTTATTATAGCACTGTTCTCACTAACCAAGCTATGAGAATCAACTAAAGTGTGTATCAGAAGATGAGCAAATGAAGAAATACAATAAATATACACACGGAAGATTAGTCAGCCTTAAAAAAGAATTAAATGTCATTTGGATCATTATGGATGGAACTGGAGGGCATCATGTAAAATATAAGGAAGGCACAGAAAGATAAATACCAGGGTTTCTTACTCATTTGTAGAAGCCAAAATAATTATTCTCACAGAAGAAGACCATAGTGGAATAGTGGTCACTAGAGACTGAAAACAAAATGGAAAAGGAGACAAAGATCTTCCTTGGGTAGTAAAATGCAGTTAGCTGAGAGGAATTATCTCTGGTGCATCACAGCGCATTAGGGTAAACACAGTCTACAGCAGTGTATGATGTGTTCCAAACTTACTAGAATACAAAGATTCTCAACATGCAAAAACTATTAATGTTCGAGGAGATGGCATATTAATCATTCTCATGTATCATACATTGTATATGTATGGAATTATTACATTTTATCATATAAGCATGATATGTCAATAATGTCATATTTTAAAATAATTTTTCAAAGGAGAGGCTGGGGATGTAGCTCAATGATAGAGGACTAGACTAAATCATGCAAGACCCTGGGTTTGAGTCTCACCACTGCAGCAAGAGACAGGGTAGGGCAGGGGGAGTAGGGGGAGGGAGAGGGAGAGGGGAGAAGGAGGATAAGAGAAGGGTTCTGTATAAAGATTAGTCATTTTTTGTGACTTGATTAGAATGTGGTAGTTGGGAGAGAAAATTACACTGTCCTGGTTTCTGGCTAGGTGGCTGGAGAACCTATCTAGGATGCTGTTATGGTTGATACATTGTGTCAACTTGAGAAGTCTAAAAGGTTAACTAAGTAACTCAGCAGATGCACATCTGGAGTGTAGAAGACATATCCTTACCACTCTGGGATGTTGTCCATTGTGTCAATTTGAGAAGTTTAGAAGTTTAAGTGACTCAGCAGGGAACCAGGGTCCTCACTTTGTAAACATCCTCATCCTGTGTAAGAGGAGGGCATGGAGAGGGTATGAGTGCTACACTCACCCTGTGGAGTTGGGGTGCTTACAATATAAGGGAGGAAAAGAGGCTTGTTCTTCTCCCCTTTTGCTCTCACTGCTTTTGCTGTCTTCTGCCTCCTTAACCTGTTGCCCCTCACCATGCCATCCTGCTTTGGAGTCAGCTAATTATGGACTGAAACCTCCACAAACTGTGAACTAAATAAACTTTTCTTTCCTTGATTTGGGGTGTTGGGTATTTTGTCCCAGCATTGAGAGAAAAGTAACCAACACAGACACTACTCATTGCAAAGGAACAGGAGGAGAATAGAAAGGAGTGACAATGAAGCAAAACAAATGAAAAGGAAATCAATTTCCTTCCTGCCCTCTAAGTTTCTTGGTATAAATTTACAAAATCTTGAAACTTCAAGCCTTACATTCACAATACATTCATTCATTCATTCATTCACTCACTCACTCACTCAATCATTTATTTATAATTTGAGGGTCTTTAAAACCTAATGTTTTCCACAACAAAATGTAAGCCCTGTACAAGGTCATGCATTCCTAGAAATGCACAAAATAGAGATGTTTTTGTACACATTAACAAGAGAGTAACAGAAGATATGGAGTCTCAAAGACCAAGGTTCAGAGCATGCCTTACGCATTTCACAACCTATGTGGCAACTTTAAGCCTCAGTCTCCTCTTGAGGGACACTGTATGCAGAATGGTTGTGAGAGAAGAACTGAAAGAAGAATGTTTTTTGATGAAGGCACCATGTTGGTCTTCATACAGTGGAAATGACTGCTCATTCTAGGAATTACTTTTTCACAACACTTTATAAAATACAGTGCAGTTTTCTGAGAGTGAACAATGCTGAATAAGCATCAGAAAAAGGTAATTTCCTAGAAATCTAAAGACTTGGTGCCATACCTTCTAATGAGGGAGCTCTGTATTTTTCAGATAGCCTGCATCTGATTCTTTTGGGAAAGCTTTCTAGGCAGCCAGTCCTCAAGACATCTCAAGTTTTGATACTATGCAATAACAGGTAATTTTCTCTTCTGTCATTTCTGTTTTTTTTTTCCTCTCACTCTTTCCTAATTACTTTCCCAAAGTAACTACAAAAATACTAGATATATCTGTGGATATCTCAAAGTATAATGTGTAAGGAAAGTAACTATATTACTGAATCTGATTGACTCTATTGTGTGTTAAATGTGATAGAATAGGGTTGCATAACCATTCACACATACACAGACACATAAAGATTTCACAATAAGCCAGTAAGTTTAGAGTGAATGCTGCAAAGCTTCAGCAAAATGTCTCATGCCATTCAAAAAATAATGCAAATGTTAAAATAAACAGACTGAAGACTGAGAATTCTCCAATCAATCAGCATCTTCTCTGTAGAGATTTGGCATAAAATATGCCTTGGTTAGTATGAAGTCTAGCCCGAAATGTTGAGGACAATGTAATAGGATTCCTGCTTTCTCTCTGATCAGTTGAGTGATTAGTATAACTATGAGACTCAGTAATGAAAATTGGCAGCCCTGACCTGTGTGGACCACATGTGGCACACCACGACAGTGGTGACTTACACCATGTAAGTCCTTTGACTCCAATTTCTGAAGCACAGCAGCCAAGCAAAAATGTACAAAAAGGTTATTTATTAAAAACTGAGAACAGGATAAACTCATAATTTTTAAAGCATGTGAAACACATGTTCCCCAGGTAAGACCTTTGCACTCCAAATGTCAGGCTAGAGTGAATTCTTAAAGCAGAGTTATAATACTCTGAAAATAGAGTTCATAATGAAAATGTTGACAGGCTCTTAGAGCCACTGTGGTATAGAAAATTTAATATGTCACCTTGTTTTACAAGATTTTACTGGCATAAAGGAAAATTAAAACATTTAACATCTTTCACTTTGCCAAATTGCTTTCCTCCTCCAAACTGTGGTGCCATTTGTAGTGCTATTTCATTTATAAACACCCTTGTTATTGTCACTGGGCTTCAACTCTGCATTTACACTTTCCTTCCAAGGCACTAAAATGCTTAGTGGGGCAACATTATCTTGCAATCTTATGCATATTTCCTGAAGGCATGTTAAGTTATAAGAATTCTGATGGAGAAAAGGCTGAAATGATTTACATAACTACACAGTCAACATAAATAATGTTTATCATTAAAATACTTTCTAGGAAAAACCTTTCAAAAAGCCTTTTTAAAAGAGAAACATTTGTATTAGAGATATTTACCCAAATTCAATGGGAAAATAAGACTTAGGAAAGACAGATTTGCTCAAAATTATAAATGTAGGCCTTCTGGCAAAATAGGAGGACTTTTTACATTTTTAAATCCAAGTAGACAGCAAGTATAAAATAGGGAATACTTTTCTAAGTCAGTTATAACTAATCAAGATTTATATGAAAACATAGCTATTAACCCAAATCATTATTAGTATGAATCTTTTAACCCCAGTAACATATCTTTAATGATCATTTATTTTAATGACATGTTAAAGGCCAGCTAGAGTAAGTGGCCAGCTTGCAATTCCTATGCCTTTCTGAAAGAAGAGAGTCCCAAGACTTGCTGGTACAGAGAAAGCTCTTCAAAACCTTGACAAGCTTTACTTCCTACTTTAGTTAAGTGAAAATTAAAGTGGTATGTTTCAATATCATCAACAAGCAAAACTAAAGACCTGAATATTACCTAAGCACATTCTAGTGCGGCCATTATTTTATTAACCCTGATTACTTCACGTGGTCATTGATCGTACAGAGTCGCTAAGAACTTCAGTGATTTCATGCTTGCACAGAGTCCATACAGACAGGGAAGGACCAGACTCTGCATGGGGAATGGGAGATACCCACAAAACAAGCAGGAAACAGACTTGTGCCCCACATAGAAAATGAAAGGTTTTCCATGGGGAGTCTCTCATCACATTTGTTGTCAGAGGTTTTTAATATTATCTTAATTCTTCTCCATTTTTCATAAGGCTACATTGACTGATCTTGATTATCATGAATTGCCAGATCCTCTGCTAAGTGTTACTTGGCTGTTATCATAATAACCTGTCTTGGTTACTTTTCTCTCATTGTTGAGGCAAAATACCTGACACCCAAAGCAAAGGAAGGAGAGGTTTATTTCTTACAGTTTTGGGGGTTTCAGTCCATATTTAGCTGGTTCCAAGCCAAGGTTGCGTGGCTGAGGGGCAGCTGTTCGTGGCGGCTGCAAGCGGCAAGAGAAAACTGTGCAAAAGAAACAAACCTGCCTCCTTCCAGTCCTTATGTTGCATGTTGGCTCCACCCCTGGGCTGGTGCAGCACTCACACCACCAATCCCAGTGCTGGACAATGAATCAATCACAAATGCTGGATTTAGCTGCTTCCATGACTACATGAGGCTTGGAGGGGCCACTTAGATACAAACCATAACACAACCTCATAGGCAGGAGAATTGTTGCAAGTTCTGGACCAGCCTGAGCTACAAAGTGAGCCCAAGACCATCCTGAACTGCATAGTGAAACCCTGCCTCAAAAAAGAAAAAAAAAAGAAAGAAAGAAAAGAAAAAGAAAAAAGAAAAAAAGAAAGATTCTATCTTGTGGTCCCATTTTATAGATTAAAAACACTACGCTTAAAATAAAATAAAATAAAATAAAATAAAATAAAATAAAATAAAATAAACACAGGCTCCCAAATCCTGTCTGTCCTACTTTGAGGGCCAAGCTCTCAACCATCATGTAACAGCATACAGCCAACCAAATTTTAAAGAGCTTGCTAACCTAAGGAAGCTAAGATAGATGTCACAAGACTTATGTTATCATGCTCTCCCTGACCACCTAAGGAGTTGTGTGCATAGAGTAAGGAGTTGTGTGCATAGAATATTTAAAGGACATGGGGTATTATGTTCCATCTATGACAGAGAAGCGCAGGTTATTGTGCACAAAAACCTCTCTTCATCTAAACAGTGTATAAAGGATTCATGAACAGAAGTGTGAAGACTGAATCTCGAAAAAAAAGACCAAGGGTTACTGAGATGTATAAGAAAGCAAGACATGGAATGAAGTATTCAAAGCCACAAGGAATATGGATGTTTAGTGAACAGCTTTAAAAACTTAAAGGAAGTATGAATTTGGTTACTTTGAAATGAGACCAGAGTTACAGTCAGGAACCAAACACTGGAAGGCCTTTGAGCTATCAGAAAGTTTTTCCTTTCTTCTATGGTTGGTTGATAGTTTTCAGTGCCACCTTAATGGTGTGTAGAAAGACTGGAAAATTTGTGTAGACCTAATAGGAGCTTCACTCTCAAATCTGTTCATGGGATCATACTACTTCTTTTCACAGGAAGCCAAGAGTCACATAACAGTATAGATGAACCACAGGATGCTAATGAGACACCAGCTCCTAGGTTACTATATATCAGATTTTCCCTGGCAACACTTAATGACTGTTCAGTCACAGTATCAACTCATCACTGCTCCTTTTGCAATAACACTAAACTTCAATGAGATTTGCAAGTTCAGGAGAAGCCAGCTAGCTGTTCTTGTTCAATAGCAATAAAACGTGTTGTGGCTTCTGAAACTTAGAGGCAGCCTAACAAAATGTTCTCAAGTCTAATGGTGTCTATTTAAATGCTCATATGATTTGACTCAGTAGCTACAGTGTTAGGTATTTGTCTTAGAGAATTTGTCAAGTATATGCACAAATAGGAATCCAGTAAAGATGAAAAAAATGCATGTAGTATTATCAAAAGTGAAGAATAAGAAACAAAATATCTATCAATATATGAATGGTAAAATATGAAATATATGCAAGAATTTAAAAATAAGAGCATGATCTAGGAGAATTAACTGGAAGATGTCTAAGATATTAAGTGAAAAAATAAGTTTTAAAGTAATATTTATAGGATGTTCATATACTCTGATATATGTTAAAAACAAACCATAAGACAGAAAGTAGATTAGTGACTTCCAGGACATGAGGAAAGAAAGGAAGGGCAAGATTAAAATGCTCTGGAATTAGATATTGGTGATGGTTGCACAACTTTATGAATATTTTAATGACTGAATTGTATTTACAAAAGTCAAATTTTAAGGTATATTTTTCTCAATGAAAACAAATGAACCAATCTTGGATATATGAAGGGTACATGTAGAAGGGTATGATCTTTGTATCTGCAATTGTATTTTCCCAAATTAGGTCATTCCTGGGCTAGGACACAAGTGGGATTACCCTTTGAGGAGTAGTCACAACGTTAGTTCATAAAATAACGAATATTTGTTGGGACCTAAAAACCCTGCACTCATCAACTAGATCAAAGAAATACTAATTATTTTTATGTCACGTTCTAGCCTTTAAAGATGAATTCCCTTGCAAAAGGGGCCACATAAACCTAATCCAATAAAATCAACCAGCACTGAAATTTAATGTTGAAGCTATATAAGCTTTATTAATGTTTAACACACTTTCTTAAACAGGCTTCTCCTTGGTGGAATGTTCCGGGTGGAATCTTAGTAGGAGAACCTGCCAAGTAGCACTTTTTAAGGGTAAGAGCTGAGGGTTACAATAAAACCGACTTTTGTTTTTTGTTTTTCATAAAAATCAACTTTAAAAATTATGTATAAAACAACAACAATAGCACAGGGGCAACAAAAGAAAAGGTAGACTTTATGACTAAGGTGTTCATCAATAGATTGAAAATATAGAGGCTTAGATAGGGAGAGTCATTTGATTGGAAGGTGAATAGGGTGTGTGTGCCTGTGTTCTGCTTTTGTGTCTCAGTATCTCTGGATGAGCCAGGTGAGGACTTGAATAGTTTAAATTCAGTCATTTAACAGCACAGTAGCAAATATACAGATGATGAAATATGGACCCTCTGCCACGCTCACAGCCCAAGCATACTGATACTTGGAGAGCTACATCAGTTTCTTTCTAGCTGCTCACACTGAGCTTTGAGTCAGGCTTCTCTCAGAATCTTGGTGCTTAACTGCTCTCCACCGCCAAGACTCACAGAGCTCCAAAAGGACAGGGCGAGGTAGGGTAGGTGCCTCCACAGTGGAAGAGTCACATCCACAGTTAAGCCCCAATTAAAGACCTGTCGTGAAGTTTGCACATGAAAGAACAGTTCCTCGAATGCTACAGGAGATTGTCAAACCACGCTTTCAGTAAAGAATGCTCTGACCTCTGATACTAAGGCTTTTTCTTTTAATAGGAATCTTTCAAGAACTTTTGGCTTGGCTATAGCACTAGGAAACACAGGTGTATGTGTGTGTGTGCATGTCTGTCAGTCTGTCTGTGTGTCTATTTGTGTACATTATACACAGTATTACTATAAAATAAGGACCTACTCTGGTTATTCAATGTTTATCAAAAATATTTGTCATTAGCATTTTATTGTTTTGCTTTTTTTTTTTCCTGCTAAGCTCGTGATTCCAGGTTCAAAACAAGTCTTTTGCAGCATCAAGAATATGCAGTTGTTTCTGGGTTCCCAATGGCTCTGAGTTATTCTAAATCTCACCTTTATGAAATAATAAACACATTTAATAATGATGGGATAAACAACCAGTCAATTCATTTGCTTATTGTAGATTAAATGGATATAGATTATAAATATAAAATTAGACCATCAAAAATAATGTTATTAAAGGAAAATGAGTAATTGTGTTTACTATTTGTATTCAGCTTTTTTCACCTATGTGTACTACTGATCATAATAGGAAAAGATTAGGAAGATTTAGGTTATTCACACAGTGAGGTTTTCCATTATTTCCTCTAATTTGGTTATTTCTAGACCTTAATTTAAAGGCCGCCACATAATATTAAATTTAAATAGTAAATTTTACTCTAGACATAAAAAATACAACAGGAAAAATCAGTACCAGATACGTTCATAAAAGCAAAAATGCTTTACTAGAACTCTCTGACCCACCTCCATAAGAATGGTTCCAAGACCTTCTTGTGATAGGTGCCCTGCCCCATACCTACAGGGGTGTTGGTAGAGGGTGAGGGGAGTGAGAGACAAGAAACCCAGCAAGAACTATGGATAAGCAGGCTTGCTGATCCAGGTTATTACCACCACGTATCCATCTCCTTCACTAGACAGCAAAAAACACACTTTTCCCTCCAGGTCTTTGGGTCTTCATCTCCAAACATTGTAGTGCCATATAAGACTTCTGTTAAATAAATTTGTTGAGCCTTTCTCTTATTAACCTATCTTGTATTATAGAAGTGTCAGCCATGATCTTGTGATTGGAGAGGGAAAGATGTTACTTCTTCTCTCCTACATTACTATTACACATAAATCTTTATTAGCAACACTTTTATCAAGGAAACTATGTTTTGATATGCCAATGGGGTCTTTTAGAATTTGAAAGAGTAGGGCTGGGGATCTAGCTCAGCGGTCTAAGCGCCTGCCTGACAAGTGCAAGGTCGTGAGTTCAATCCCCGGTGCCTCAAAAAAAAAAAAAAGAATTTGAAAGAGTTACTATGATCGAGTTACTTTAGAATTTATTCCCAATATTCATTACAGTATCAGGAAAAAAAAAAAGACAAACCAAAAAAAAAAAACCTATACTGTCTATACTTTAAGAGATGAATAAAAGAACAGTGCTCTTAAGATGCAGATTAAATTTAGAATGAATAATTAGCTGTTTGAATTGTCACATGAATTAAGATTCACTAAAAGAAAATGGAAGGTTGGGAGATTTTTTAAAGGTTATTTTGTTGATGTTTCCTCTCTAAAAAAGCCCTGTCAAGTTTGCTTTTGTAATTTTTATAATGCAGAAGATGTGTTTCTGTTACAGGAAACTGAGATAGTTAGAATTATTATAGGCAGTCAGACAGGGCCAGGTCCTCCA
>RJWT010031287.1:0-14459 GCA_004365215.1 Cuniculus paca | reverse complement strand
TATAGTAGCCATCGCTGGTTTCTTGTTGTCTGACTTGAAGGCCTGTCATGCTCTTTTGTTGTATCTGGTTTTATATTACTTTGTTTTGTTTGAGTTTATTGTCTGTAAATGTATGAACAACCATTTTGAAGAAAGCAAGAGACACTAGGGTAACCATTGTTAATCTCCGGTTGTTATGTTTTGAAAACCTGTATAGCTTGCAGTGTTCTGTTTTGAAATGCTATATTATGTTTGACTCTATTCTGTTTTCTATTTCTTTGGTTTGTTGTGTTCTGTTTTGTTTTGTTCTATTCTCTTTAAAAAAAAAAAAAAAAAGAATGGCCAGGGTCAAGAAAACCACCAATAGCAAATGCTGGAGGAACTGTGGGGAAAAAGGAACCCTTCTCCACTGTTGGTGGGAGTGTAGACTGGTGCAGCCACTGTGGAAATCAGTCTGTAGGTTCTGCAAAAATCTAGGACTGGAAGTCCTATTTGACCCAGCTATTGCGCTTCTGGGCCTATTCGCAAAAGAAGTGAAATCATCATACCACAGTGTTATATGTACACCCATGTTTATAGCAGCACAATTTGTAATAACCAAATCTTGGAAACAACCCAAATGCCCATCAATTGAGGAATGGATAAAAAAGATGTGGTGCTTTTATATAATGGAGTACTATTCAGCTATAAAGAAGGATCACATTGCAGCTTTTATCCGTAAATGGATGTGACTTGAGACCATACTCATAAGTGAAATAAATCAAACTCACATGTGTAAACACCGCATTGTCTCACTAGTGTAAGAAACTGAAAGACTTAATAAGATACAAAATCCCTGATAAATATGGGGAAATGTTTCTGAAGTCCAATAGTGCTTTTATTCTTTGATATGATTGGTTTAAGTCTCTTTTCTACTATTTGATTGCAATATATGAGAAGATAGGAAGAGCTTTTTTGAAGAAAACAAAGGACATTATGGTAACCATTGTTGACTTCTTATTGTCTAATTTGAAGACCTGTAATGCTTTCACTCTTGTTTTATCTGGTTTCATATTATTTTGTTTTGTTTGGGCTTATTGTGTGTGAATGTATGAACAACCATTTCAAAGAAAACAAGAGACACTTGGGTAGCCATTGTTAATCTCTATTGTTATGTTTTGAAGACCTGTATTGCTTGCAGTGTTCTGTTCTGAAACGCTTTGTTGTGTTTAACTCTGTTCTGTTTTGTTTTGTTTTGTTCTCTTTAAAATAATAAAAAGATAAAATAAGCTTACATAAATATTTCAATTGGCATAACAAATTATTTAGAAATATTTGAAGTCTTTTACTGAGGAAACACTCAACAGTTTAGGTACCGAAGAAATATTTCTCTACCTAGTGCGGGACCATTTATGAAAATCTCAGAACTAACTTCATATTCAATTGGGAAAACTGAAAGTTTTCAAACCACGATCTAGTAGAAAACAAAGATGCACTCTTGCTACTTCTATTCAACATCACAATGGAAGTATTAGCAAGAGCATTGAGATGTGCTAAAGAAGTAAATGTATCCAAATCTGAAAGAAGAGCAAAATTATCTTATTTCATACACACAGAAATTCAGTAAAGTTGTAACGTACAAAATAAACATAAAAATCAGTAGCATTTTTTATATAAATGTAGACATTTAACTGAAAAAGAAATCAAGAAAACAAACCCAATGATATTAAAATAAATTAAAATATTAGGGATAAATTTAACCAAGGAGGCAGAAGATCTGTGGGATGAAAACTATAAAAAAATTGTTGAAAGAAATTGAGGAAGATGAAAATAAAGGGAAAGACACCCATGCTCACTGGAAGAACCAATACTGTTAAAATGTTTGTATTCCCCAAGATGATAAGCACATTCAAAAGAATCTGTATTAAAATCCCAATGGCATTCTTCACAGAAGTAAAGAAAAGAAAATATGCTTGTAGCCATAAAAGATACCAAATAACTAAAGTAATTCAAGAAAGAAAAACAAAGTTAGAGTCATTATATAACCTTGTTTAAAATTATACTACAAAATAATAGTAATGAAAACAGTACGGTACTGCCAAAAAGCAGACATAGATCAGTGAAACAATACAGAGCTCAGAAATAAATACAAACTTATATAATTACCTAAATTTTGAAAAGGGCATCAAGACTCCATAAGAGGGAAAGGATGATTTCTGCAGTAAGCGATGTTTAGAAAACTGAATTTTCACATGCAAAAGAATAAAATTGAAACCTCACCTGCATTACACACAAAAATCAATGCATAGTGGATAAAAGAGAAACATAAAAGGAGAGACTGTAAAACTATCAGGAGACAACATAGAAGAAAAGAAACGATGTTGCCCAGGAAACGACACAGTGAAATGGTAGTGTACTGATTGGGAAATACATCCAATAAGGGCATGACATCGGAAATTTATTTTAAGAATACATCTCAGTAGAAAAACAGCCTTATTAAAATACATGTTCCCAGGCATGGTAACGTAAACCCATATTTCCAGCACTTTGGATGGCTGAGAAAGGAATATTGCAAGTTTGAACCATGGTTGGAAAACTTACTGAGAACCTGTCTGAAAATAAAAAAAGTACACCCAGATGACCAGGCGTGCGCCTGCTCCTACCAGCCTCCAAGGTCCAGGTTTCTTCTAGTTCATGCTGTTGTCCAGGCCACCTTGGCCGCCCTGCCCACTCCTTGCCTTTTCCTCTCTCAGGTCTCTCTCCCTAGGTCACCACCGCTGTTCCATATGATCCATCTTTAAATAAAGATAATGAAAGCGTAACTGTTGAATGGATAGAAAATGGAGATACAAAAGCCAAAGAGATTGAACTGGCGAGCATTTTTTCACATAACCCCAACCTTGTACCTGGTAAAGAAATTGAACCCAGTCCACAAAGACCTCCACCTCCAACATCCTCAACCATAGTAAACAAAATCGTAAAGAACTGATGGACTGTGGCATCTGTTAAGAATGACCCTCTGCCGAGAGATAACAGAGTGGTTGGCTCCACACGTGCATGGCCTAGTCAGCTTCCTGAACAGTCTTCCTCTGCACAACAGAATGCACGGAGAAAATCTAAGTGTGTGAAAGAAGTGGAAAAATGACAAGAAAAGAGAGAAAAAAGAAGACCGCAGCAGCAAGAATGTAGAGAAGAAAGAGCCCAGGATGTTGATGCTACAAGTCCGCATTATGAAATTATGTATATGATCAGAAACTTCAGAGAAACTTTGGATTATAGACCATTAACAGCAGCAGATCCTATTGATCAACATAGGATATGTGTTTAAGAAAACTACTGCTCCATAAGAAAGAAACTCAAATGAAAGATCTTGATGTGATCACAATCCCTAGTAAAGATGTGGTGATGGTACTTGAACCCAAACAGAAGGTAGATTAAACAAGGTACCTAGAAAACCAAAGGTTTCGTTTTGATTATGCCATTGATGACTCAGCTCCTAGTGAAATAGTTTAAGGTTTTACTGCTTGACCACTCGGGGAAACTATATTCGAAAGGGGAACGGCTGCATGCTTTGCCGCTGGGCAGACTGGAAGTGGAAAAACTCATACTATGGGTGGTGACTTTTCAGGAAGGAACCAAGATTGTTCTAAAGGAATTTATGCATTGGCAGCCTGAGATGTCTTTTTAATGTTAAAGAAGCCAAAGTATAAAAAGCTAGAGATTCAAGTATATGCAACCTTTTTCGAAATTTATAGTGGAAAGATGTTTGATTTGCTAAACAGGAAAACAAAATTAAGAGTTCTAGAAGATGGAAAACAACAAGTTCAAGTGGTTGGATTACAGGAATGAGAGGTCAGATGTGTTGAAAATGTACTGAAACTCACTGACATAGGCAACATTTGCAGAACATCTGGTCAAACATCTGCAAATGCGCATTCATCTCAGAGCCGTGCAGTGTTTCAAATTATTCTTAGGCGGAAAGGAAAACTACGTGGTAAATTTTCTCTCATCAATTTGGCTGGAAATGAATGAGGAGCTAATACTTCAGTGCAGACAGGCAAACTAGGCTTGAAGGTGCCGAGATTAATAAAAGCCTTTTAGCAATCAAGGAGTGCATCACAGCCTCAGGTAGAAATAAACCTCATACTCCTTTCCGAGTTTACTTGAGTGTTAAGAGATGCATTTGTAGGTGAAAACTCTCATACCTGCATGATCGCCACAATCTTTAGAGGAGTGGCATCCTGTGAAAATTCTCCTAATACTTTAAGATATGCCAGTAGGGTGGAAGGATTGACTGTACATCCAGCTGCTGCTGGGGATGTCCGCCCAATAATGCACTGTGAACCAAATCAGACTGATGATTTAGAGACACAGTGGGGTGTGGAAAGTTCCTCCCAGAGAGAGGACCTAAAACTTCTTTGCGAACAAAATGAAGAAGAGGTTTCTCCACAGTCGTTTACTTTCCTTGAAGCTGTGTCACAAATGGAAGAGCAGGTTGTAGATCACAGGGCCGTATTCCAGGAATCAATCAGGTGGTTAGAAGATGAAAAAGCTCTCCCAGAGATGACTGAAGAAGTAGACTATGACATAGATTCATATGCTACACAATTTGAAGCTATTCTTAAGTAAAAAATAGACATTTTAACTGAGCTGCGGGATACAGTGAAATCTTTTCGTGCAGCTCTGCAGAAGAACAAGCCAGCAATCAAATTAATCCGAAGAGACCCCGTGCCCTTTAAATCAGTATTTGCTGCTGAAGGATCCCCAAAACTCTCACTGCTGTAACAGTGTTTCAGCTGTAAGGGCCATTTTAAAGTTTGAAATTCTAAGTGTCTGGGGAAAATGTCTTGTCCTTCACCTGAATGACATTTCAATTTTGTGACACACTCCTTTGTCTACAAAATGCTTCTAGTCCAGGAGAGACAACCAAGAAAACGGATTAGTGAAGCATTTTGCTTCACTGTTTTCCAAATGGTGATTCACTTTTGGAGATCCTTGCCAGTTTTATTTTCTATACGACAAAGTTAAGATTGTGGAGTTGACCCAAAGGTGGTTAGTAGGGAGAAGCCACAGAGTTTCCTTTTGACTCAGTTCAAGTTTCATAGCAAGACTGAGCAGTTTTAAATCCCTTGAGTGAGTGCATACCTCATCAGTGATTGTACATACCTTGCCTACTCCTGAAGATCGCCATACTCACTTCTTCCTGCTCTATGCCTTGACCAAAGCTACTGACCCTAAACTTCTAAAGCACAGCCAAGAGAAATTACATTCCTTGTCATTGTAAATTATCTTATTGCATATATATTTTTACTGTATTTGAGACTTTTTTTGTGTATGTGACTAGTTAATTTTGCAGGATGTGCCATATCATTGAATGGAACTAAGTCTGTGACAGTGGACATAGTTGCTAGACCATTTCATCTTATATGTGAAGAAATCTGGAATTATGATTTTAAAACCATTTAACATGTGATTATAATTTTCTTAGCATTTTCTTTGTAAAAAACTAAAATATAAACTAGTTGGGATATAATAAAAAGTAATGAAATTCTGAAAATAAAATTAAATAAATAAATAAATACAGAAAGAGCTGGAGATGTAACTCAGTGCAAAATACCTGGGTTGTAATCAGAAGTATAATGTAGGTTATTAAAGTATGGGATTTTTTTAAAAAGGCATTTTATTTGTGTTATTTCTTCAGACTTAGATACTACCTATTATGGACAATAGTAATGTCACTCCATTTAAACATCATGAATTAAGAATGTTCTCTATAAACTTGCTACTCAAACTATAGTTCCCAAGCCAGCATATCAACATCCGGAAACTACACAGACAGAATTGCAGCTCCAGCACAGACTAAATGTGTTGGAATCTGTGTTCTAATCTCCACCTTACGCAGAGCACATTAACATTTGAGAACCGTGGCTCTGACTCTGTAATATATTTGCATTCCAATTACAATAAGACTTTTAAGACACAAGAGTTTTTAACAGAGATAATAATGTATGCCACTAGGGTGTAATGAAGTTGTTATTCTCTGCAAATGATGGTTAGTAAATTTTCTCAGTTGATTTATCAGAGAGAATACCCGTTGTACCAATCGATCTACACTCATTCATCAGACTGTCTTATAAACTTTAATATACCCAAACAGCAACCATTAGGCGAAGCCTCGATGCACTGTACTCACTGTTCAAAACTGAACTCATTGTTTTTCCATCCTCGATTTTTCTCCATTCACACCATCTATCCTGGTGCAAATTTTACTGCTAACAGCATCTGAGCATGAAAACTCGATAGGTTCATTTTTCTCCTACTTCTCCCATGTCTGACAGTCTATTACTTCTCACCTGGTCATTTCCTATAAGGTCCAACTAGTTAAGTTCTCCATCATCTTGCCTCACTCTGAAGAACTTTCTAAAATATTAATCTGATTACTTTGTTTGATTAAACCATTAAAAATAAAGCCTTAAGAATACTTATTCTTTAAAGGAAAATGTCTCTAAAAATCAGCCTCAAACTACCTTTCTGATTTCATCTTTGGCTTGCAGTCCTTGAACACTTGGCTTCACTTACAGAATTGCCTGTCATTCCATGCATTTGAGAAGCCCTTTTACACTTGAATATCTTGAAAATACTTTTTCATCTACTCAAATAATTTTCCTACTCTTTGTGTAGCAAATTGCTATCCCTATTTCAAGACTTACATCACTTCATGAAAATGAAGAACAAATAGAATTTTACTTTCCCTACCACATATGCTGGTGATTACTTGGAATGTACCATGTGTCCTCACTGTGATATGACACTGCACATTCCCTCAGCAAGAAGAAGAATCCATGTCCTCATCCTTTGAATCTGGGCTGAATTTGTGACGTGATTTGCTCTGTAGAATGCAGTGGAATTGCCAATTCTAAGCCTTGACCTCAAAAAACTTTCTGTCTACTACTATGTGACTGCATTATAAATGAGCTTTGGATAGTCTACTGGAAAATGAGATTGATTATGTCCCTGGATGATATTCCTAACAAACTAATATCAATTACTATATATAAACATGTGACAGAGATCCAACAAAATGAGCAGAATTACATACCTGAACCTCTGGTAGAACCTCCCTTCTGACTCAAAGATTTATGGAAAAAATAACTCATATATTTTTAAAGTGATTTTGCAATGGCTATATGAGACAGATATAAAATATTTTAAGTGAAATTTTAGCTGATGTCTTAGTTACTTTCTCATTCTGAGGCACTATACCTGACACCCAGAACTCTAAGAAGGTAAAGTTTATCTGGATTCACAGTTTGTAGAGGTTTCAGTCCACAGTCAGCTGGATCCAAGGAAGAGTGGCACGGAAGATGGGTGTGGCCCAGGAGAAAGAGTGCATAGCATGGCAGCAGGAAGCAGAGAAAGAGATCAAGGGAGGAAGGAGAGAGAGAGAGAGAGAAAGAGACCTTTTCAGGCCACGCCTCCAGTGACTGACCTCTTCTTACCAAGTTTTACTTCCCAACATCACATTTAGCTATAAACTCAGCAGTAGACTAATCCACTAATGAGTATTATGACCCATGATCTAATCACAGCCCCAAAGTCCCATCTATGAGTTCATGAGGCTTTGGGGGGACTTAGAGATATAAATCACAAGTTCAGCACATTTTGGCCACAAGTTAAATCTGGCCCACAGTCTATTTTAGCGCATAATACACACTTACTTGAGAGCTAAGATTTGCTAAATATACTCTTAAAGAGTTGTTAAAAATAAAAGAAGACCATGCACATGGCGTGTAAAACCCATCTAGCCTAAAATATTTGCTATATAGATTTTTACAAAAAAGTGTTTGCCAAACCCTGAGCTATAGTACTGACTACCTTGTGATACTGATAAAAAGACATAAAATTAGGCCACCTGACAGAAGAGACTCCAGGAACCAATCCTGAAATGTATGTTCAGTTGTTATACGACAGAGTTCCTATTGTAGATCTGTACATAAAAAGCATGCTTTTAATCATGCCAAATAATTGGTTACCTATATGATAAGAAAATGAAGAACTGGAACTAATTTTAATTTTAAGCAAAACTGCGAGGAACCAAAAAAACAATGGAGGAGAACAATCTTCAGTCTAGAAGAAAGAAAAATTTCTTACCACACAAAAAGCATTCACTAATCATAAAATGATAACAATAAAAATTAAAACTTCAGGTTACAAAAGTATATCATAAAGTGTGAAAACATTAATCAAAGAGGTAAAGACTATATTTGTAATACTCATAACTAACAAAAACTACTACTTGAAATAAATAAAGGATTCCTACAGAACAATAAAGAAGAAAAGAGGCAACACAATGGAACACCAATGAAAAGAATCAAGCAGGGCTATAATAAAAAATGAATTGACTAATCAAGTGACCAATAAAATTACAATGTGCTTAACCTCATCAAAACAAAAAAGAAAATTACAACCACAATAAGATACGATTACATTCTCACCCTATGAACAAAAATAAGACTGACAAGTCTGTCTTGGATGTCTGCAATTGCATTTCTTATTCTCTGCTGATGCAATAGAAATTGGTTTAACCACGTTGGAAACGTGAGATTATTTTATGAGATTGAAGATTCTTTTATTCCATGACCCAGCAGGCAGCCCTCTTTGTTAAATAAACCAATGAAAGTCTAATTGTGTTTCCCAGACTACCGATATCATTGCTAGCCTATTAATTTATTAGAAACATCAATACTCAGGCTCCACCCCAGATCTATTGAGTCAAAAGCCCTGGGGAAAGATTTAGCAATTTCTGTTTAAATAAGCTCTCCAAGTGATACTGATGCTAAAATTCAAAAACTACTGCTCCAGAAAAATATTTGCATGTGTTCCCCCAATGCTTGTTCAAAATTGTTCATAATCTTATTATTTGAAAGAGCCCAGACTGGAAACACCCCCAAATATCATTAACAGTCAAATAGTTAATAAATCATGGCATACGTATAAAACGAAATATCACTAGCAATGAGAAATGAACATTAGCTCCATGCAATAACATGGATCAATGTCACAAACATGTTGAGAAAAGAAAAAATTCAAAAGAAAACTTGTGGTACAATTCCATCACATAAAATCCAAAAATGAGCAGAGTAAAAATTTTCAGAGACGTCTGTGTGTAGATACTTTAAAAAAACAACAAAAGTAGATATTTTTAAAAACAACAAAAGTCATTAAAGTTGAGGGGTTAGGGCCAGGAATATAGCTTAGCAGTACAGTGCCTGCCTGGCAAGTGCAAGGTTCTGAGTTTGATTTCTGGTACCAAAACAATAAAAATAAGAAATGAAAGGCAAGGGGTTACTTATCTGTAAGAATGTATCAATAAGCAATGGCATTGATAATGCTCTATTTGGGCAAAGGCAGTGCTGGATTTCTTGTCCTAAATAGAAAATATAAGACTTGTCATGCCATAATTATTTCTAAAATGTAATCATGATTTTCATGTCAGATAGCTACAAGGTATATCTCACAGGGAAACAGACACACACATATATAAGATTTATTTATAAGCAATGCTTGGAGGATGCTAGTTTTCACTCCAGGTGTATTTAGTCAACGTTCTCACTGTTGGAACACAATAGTGTAACTGACACTCATACCATAAAGAAGAGGTTTCATTTTGCTCACAGTTTCAGGGGATTCAGTACATGATCGGCTGGCTGAAAGGCAGGAACGTCATGGAAGTAGAGTATGGTAGAGCAAAGCTACTTAGTCCGTGGTGACCAGGAAGCAGAGCAGGGTAAGAATGTCAGAAAGGAAGGGGCCAGGGACCAGATATAGTACCCAAGGACAAACCTCTGTAACCTACCAAGATGCACTCATCACTTGGTTGGCTCCCAACCTAGTCATGATACTACAATGAAGTTTAACTGTCACAACAGACATAATAATGTAAAATCTCCATAGCATGACTATCTGCATGAGGTGTTCTTTAAATGTTACATGTTGTAATCATTATCATAACTACTACTTGAAGTTTTAGTGAACTTAATATACATTTTAAAACATTTTCCCTCCGTCCAGAAATATTGTTTAAGTTGCTCTTTTTATTTAAAAAAATTATCAACTAAGAATGCTTAGTGAAGGAAGAGTGAACATGTCTATGTTTAATAGATGGATTTTTGCTGAATAACTTTTTAGTTATCATTCCCTCTATTTTCAAAACCACGGAGGCTTGTCTATTGAGGAAATGAGTCCAAATTTTCAATTCAGCTTGGAAATTCACTGGTTGTTGATAATGATTCATGAATGATGCCTTATTATAGTGACTAGAAGTTACAAAACAGGGGACAAGAGAGTGAAATTTTGATACTCAATGGGAAACGTTGACAATTAATGCCTGCTATTAACAAGTACCATCAGATCCTGAAAATATCTCCCATCAATTCACTCTATGAAGTAGTAAATGTCCAATCACTTTAGTGGAACAAATTCACTAGAACCTTAAAATGAAGTCATGGAAACTTTGATAGATATTTTTCCCAACCATTCTGTCATTTCCTCAGCAATAAAATGACACTTAAGACCAGTGAGTCATGTGCTGACCTGAGACTCACAAACAGAGGTTGTGTGTGAGGGCCAGGAGCCTGCACACAGGGCCCAGCATCAGGGAGGCGAAGCCCATGCTAACAACTTCCCTCTGCCAGCCAATCCCAGAAGTACCCACAGGTGGCACATAAATAATTAGATAATTACATTCCCCTCTAGGGTCTCTGAGAACAGTACAGGTACAGTGCTAACCCTCCATTTAGAAAGGATTACGTAAGTTTTAGGATTTACATATAGCCTAAAACCAGAAACCAAAACCAAACAAGATGACATAAAACACTCTACCAGAAAATAAAACCAAACAAAATGACATAAAATACTCTATTTCCTAGTCAAAGCTTTAATAGGTACAGATAATTTGCTCTGCATTCTCTGCTTTCTACAATAAAAACACTGGAGTTCTGGGTCAAAGCCTATCCCCTATAAAAAATTAAAATAGAGGAGAAGATCAAATACTAAGTGATTTATATTGAAAAAATTAGTATGTAATTGTTAGGGACTGGAATTAGAATCTCTTTAAATTCATATTTAGTAGGCCTAAGCATGAATGTGATGACATTTGGGAATAAAAGCCCTTAGATGATCATAAGTCTTACGTGAGGTCATCAGAGTAGGGTGTCTATGATATGACAAGTCTTTTCGAAGAAGAAGAGACCAACTGCTGCTCACTCTCGCCACCAAATGCAGGAAGAAAGCAACCATCCTGAAAGCAGGAAGAAGTCTGTCATCAAAACCTGTTGAGCATCCGGTACCCAGCATCAGAATCCCATCCTCCAGAATTGTAAGGAATAAATTCCTGTCAATTTATCTAATTTTAATATTATTTTATGATGGAAGCACAAACTAGGACAGTGTTATAAATTCATAATATGTTTATTTGTGTGTACATCTATTTTAATGAATGAGATATATAATTTAGTACATTTTTTAAAAATTGGAAATCCAGCATAATATTATCAGTTAACCATTAAGTATCATTCAACTTATTATTTCTTAGAAGTATGTTTTCTTCTCTTTTTTTACTAAGAAGAATTATGTTTAGCTAAGAAGATAGCTGTGTTCAACATGTTCAGATATTTTTATCCACATGTATGTATGGTATATTTTTTCCACAGATATTTTTTCCACATGTATGTATGGTAATCTGTATATTTTTTCCACAGATATTTTTTCCACATGTATGTATGGTAATCTGTCAGTTCAGGAACCTGTATTTTGGCAAAAATAGTTTGTGTCTCCTCTTCAGGGAAGTTTTTAAAGTACTCCTATTTCTTTTCACCACTGCTAAAATATTGCAAAAGTGTAATATGTTATAGTAGCTTAAGAATGATGACAAAGTAAAATATTGGCATATTTATAAAAATCTTGGGACAATACCTATCTTTATGCTGACAAATATTTTATTGCTTGTCTTCTGATTTGGATTTTCTATTCCTCTTACATCTATGCCCAGTGTGACTTTCAAACAAACAGTTGTGAGGAAAACAATATTAAGTATGATAAATGAAGTTGTGTAACCTTTATTAACTTTAGGAAATACATAATACTGTCTTTATCTGCATTAATTAAACCACAAGAATAAAGCAAAAAGCCTTAGAAAATGCTTTACACGTATATCCTGATTATGTCATATGATATTCATGAACAATTCATAGTGTTTTTATGAACTTTTATTTTTCCTGAGGCTGACAAAACTCAATATCTGCAACAAATGTTATTAGACATTCCATATTATTTTTGTATACTAATACTATTAGTCTCAAATGAACACAAATGTTTACTAATAATACAAAGCTTTTGCAAAGCTATTTGAAAATGTTTTGAGTGACCTAAAAACCCAAAGAAGAAAAATTAACTACATTAAAAGTAAACTATCATTTCTTCCTTCTTTCTTCTAAACTCAAAAGGAAATGTGAAAAATTTCTTTTCAAAATAAGACACTAGAAAGAACACATTTTAGCATATATATATGCATCAAGGGGAAATTAAAAATGTTTAAACTGACACTGTTTTACCCCTAACCATCCTTAATTTTTTAAAAAACTTCAATAGTGATGTTAATAAGAAACATAATTGCTATTTGAGAAAATGTGACTTTTGTCTGTGTGAAACATATAAACAAAGAGAAAAAAAAGTATGTCGCCTATATGTTCAGACTGACTGCTATAAATTTAATTTTTATATTGTTCTTGTACACACGTGATGATCATAAAATATTAACAACAAAGTGTTTAGCTACACCTATAGTTTTAACAACACAATATTTAATGGTTATAAAAATTAGTATTATGATAGTGAATGTTGCATTATATTTACACAAAGATTCAACAGTGTATGTTTTCATTTCCTCACGATTTTTATTATCTTAGCAGGTGGAAAAATAGTTGATGATAAAAATACTGTAGTTTGATTTCCAGTGTTTACTTTCTACGTCATCGTAACTATTGCTGTGTAAAAATTATCCTCCAGACTTAGTGGAGTAAGATGATCCTTTCACCAGGCTCCTGGCTGCATGGGCACAGTTCAGAGAAGACACATCAGGGGCTCCTACTCTTTTCCACAGGATTCTGGGCTCAGCTGGGAGACATGAAGTCAGGAGATGACTTGCAGGCTGGAATCATATGAAGTCTCTTCACTCCTATGTTGGGTGGGTGACGCGACCTGTTAGCTAACATTACAGCTGGGCAGTCAGGTAAAACACTTCTGCACGACTTCTGCATGTGGTCTTTCCGTGTGGGCTAATTTGGGGTTCCTCATCACATGGCAATAGAATTCAAAGAGTGAGAGTCCAAAGACAACCAGGCAGAAACTGCATCCCTTTTCATGAACTAGCATCAAAAGTCTTATTGCATTCAAAGCATATTATTTATATTAATTTCACTTAATCCTTCTAAGAACATGCAGTGGTAGTCAGATGTCGGCTCAGAGTGAGTTTTCTGAAAGCTTGATCAGGCTGTACAGCCAAGACAGCTTCTTCACTCCGCTGACAATTCGTACGAGCAGGCGGCTCACAGCTCGGGGGGCTGCTGTCTGCAGCGCCCGTGTGTGACTGGTCGTGCCTGGCAGTTACATTTATAGCTGCATAAATTTGTCTAACTCTGGGAGACTGAACTGTGGCCCTTGGAAGATGTTCACATCCTGATCTTCATAACCTGTGAATATCGCTGCCAAATAAAATTTGCCGATATGATTAAATAAAGATCTGGACCCAGGGAAGATTATCTTGATTTATCTAGCTTGCAGCTAAATGTAGTCACAAAAATTCTTCTAAGAGGATGGCAAGAGATAGAAGAAGAAACAAGAACATAGGATAGTGAAGGAAGTTCTCCAAAAAACAAAACAACAGGATAGCAAAAATTGGAACAAAATTCGTTCACGGGGTAGAGTGAAAGAAAACGGCACATATTTTCATGAAAGTTTCCATTCATTCTTTTTAATGCCCAGCATCATTTTTGGACCATTATCTGATCCTGTTTCAGCTTCCTTGTGCCTTGCATTTACCAATTGAATAATCAAAATGATTTTTTTTGGCTTTTTTCTTTTAAAACGGTAAGACATACCTAAACACAGCCATGCAAAATTTTTTCATCTTGATATTTACTATTAGATTTTCAGTAAATGGAATCAGAGAAATCTCCTATTGGCAGAAAGCCAAGTTATCATTTTTCAAGTGCCACTGTGTGTGTGAGAAATTTGGCATGAGATGAGAAATAGTGCTTTGCAACTTTCAGTAGTAGAACAGAAGCTTAGATCTGTTTCTTATTCATTGATTTTTCTGTTAAACATATTTACACGTAAGTTTCGGCACTGGAGACTACCGTATCAGCAATATGTTACCCATTTTCTCACATAACTTGCTACCATTTAGGCACTATTAGTCACACTAGCACATCAGCTTACATTAC
>RJWT010031286.1:0-14427 GCA_004365215.1 Cuniculus paca | reverse complement strand
TTGTCATATTTTTCAAACTCGTATCTGGCTCGGTGACGGACAATGCCCCCATCTTTTCTGCATTCAGCTTGTTGTGATATGGCATGTTGTATACACCCTGGGAAACCTTACTCTTATACTGCATAGAATAGGAATGGAAATGGCAAGTAATGGCTTGGTATTATTATAAATTTTTTTAAGCCTTGTTAAAATAAGACTCTTGAAGACTTCCTCACATCATTTTCCAGGAGATTCTTTGGACTACACTTTGAGAATTGCTACACTGAAATAAAATATTTTAGATTAGGCCTACAAAAAATACTGTTGTAATGACTCATTTTCAAAAGTCAGCATGTGTGGTTGAAATCATAACTTTTTTCTTTTGTTTAAGAATATATAATAATGAAAGATGAATATTTAGGGCTATAGAACAAAAGTTTATTCAATAAAAACAGTAAATAGAGGCTTATGAAGAAAAAGAAAGATGTGAAAGACTAAATTCCATCTAGGCCATCACGTCTGTGTCCGTGTTTCTCCCCACAGATGAATACAAATTTTATTCTGTGAGCTGTGGGGCTGTCTGCCAGTTTGGTTAGATCTAGTGCTTTAGCCTGTACTGTTTTTCCCAACATTTCTAGTATTTAAAACTAAGATATTTTTGGTATACTCTTGGCATACTTTGGAATAAAATTGGGGGGAAGAAATCAAACAGTTCTCTCTTGACAAATAAATAGAATAAAATAAAGGAAGAGTGAAAAGTTTTTTTTTCCAAAAATTTATAAATAGGAATGGGAGCTGAAAGGAAATCAAGATGTGATATATGTCAGTTTCTTACAATGAATTTATTTATTGTGTATCAAAAACATATGAAAAGAAAGAAAACAAAATTTAAGAGAAATTACAGATTTCTAGTTGTTAAATTTGGTTTGATATAAATTGAGTAGAAAGAGTACCAGTACACAGTGGAGCAAATTAAAAGACTGACTGAATTAAAAAAAAAAATCTTTTGAGCATCTATATTAGGAAGTGATGGTATAATTATGAGAGATACATGGTAGAGCTTATAGCTCACTGATAGTCACTGATTTCTCTGAGCTAAGATTTGTTAAATAATGGTATTATGTGAAAAATGTAGTAGCACTTTGTTAATCAGAGACTTTTCAAATAACAATGGTGGGAGGATACAGTGGTTGGAGGGGCATTTACTTTGATAGTCTTTTTCAAACTGATTTAGGCAGCCTCCCCACAGAGTGTTAGCAATTATTCCGAATAGTAAATGTGCCTGTTGTATCTTCACCTTTTTGTCTTATGAAGGTAAATTGTCTACTTTTTGTAATGTAGTTGAAATTTAGTTACTTAAGTTCTCATTCAGGCTCAAATTTGAGATGTTTGGGCTTGTTTTCCATACTTGCTCTGTTAACTTCTTATTATAGTCCATAGATATATTTGCTACAAGTGTCCTTAAAATAAATATCCCTAAATCTTAATCCTTGAAAATAAAAGAAATAATATATTTACATACAATCTTAATATTCCATAAATTTCCTTCTTGTAGAATAGGTCTAGTATGCAGTCTTCTAGAATGCAGTTGTGATACAACAGATTTTAATTTCATGATACGTATTCAAATTGTTAAATTTTTCTACCAGATTACTTGTTTGTTATCTTTGAAGTTTTAAAACTAGCCCTTAGGCAGTGGCCAGATACTAAGTGAAGAAGAAAGGGATTGTTTCTAAGTTTCAGAAAGGTGGCAGATTGGTTATGTGTCTACCTGTTACTGAATAGGGGAAATTGTAAAACCCCCTTGTTTTAAGGGCGGAGCCCTCACGGTGCCTCATCAAATTGGTGATGAATTTGTATTGAAAAATGATCTTTTTAATGCCTAAGCAAAGATGAGGTGAATCAGATAATCTCTGAAGCTCATTCTTTTTAGTCACCTATACTTCTTAGTTTCCTAAATACTGATTCCTAATCAAATAGATGGCACCTCAAAATTGTGTTAATGCTCAAACAAGAAATTTTTTTCATCTTACTAACTTACAGCTTTTTAGCCTTTCCTTAAGTAATTAGATCTTCAGTTTTGAAATTTATATCGGAAGTATATATTAATTATCTATAAACATGCACAATTAGCAAGAATAGTTGGGCTTATTTTCAGTCTGGATACATTTATAGGCAAAGTCCCCAATAGGATGAGCTACAGAGATTTATATATAAGTTGGTGATTTAGATTTTCAAATTCATTCTCTCAGAGACAGTGCTTTAGATATTGATTTGGTTTTCAGACTAGCTCACAAGTTTCTTTTCAAAATAAATAATATGTCTGAACACCCAAATTCTTGCACCCCCACCCTACCCCCATTGGCCTGCTAGGCGATAGCTGGCTCAGCAGAGATTCCATGTAGGAGGCTGAAGGAAATCATAGCAGGAATGAACGCCAAGTAATGTAATATTTAATGTTATCTCTTGCAGGTAGTATTTTGGTTGGGTGAAAAAGATTTAGAATGCCTCATGATTGTTGAGGAATGAAGAGTGCCCTTAAGTCAGGGGCTGCCTGTTTCATTTATTTTCCCTCTTTCATGTACTTCATTGTTTAATTTTAGACCTAATAATTCCTTGCATAGGCTGTGAACCTAATGTAAATTTTGTAAGTTTAGAGTGTGTCCTCATTTCCTTGTTTGCCATCTTCAAAAATGTTTCAAAATAAACCAAAAGAAAAAAAATATTAGCAATTTCTTACTTTCGATTTTATTGGCCTTCAAAATACATTGGATGGCAGTGTATTTTATATCATACAAAGTTCAGTTTTTACTTTGCCTTGGTTACTTTTCTCATTGCTGAGAAAAAATACCCTACACCCATAGTTAAGGGAGGAAAAGTTTATTTAGGTTACAGATTGTAGAGGTTTCAGTCCATATTCACTGACTCCAAGGCAGAATGGAACATGGTAGAGGGGCAGCCATTCATGGCATTGGAAGATAGCAAAAGCAACAAGGGGCGAGAGACAAGACTCTGTCTCTTATATTCTGTACAGACTACCCAGCCTAGGGCGGGTATAGTTCTCACACCCTTACTCCTAGCCAGAACTATGCCAAACCAATCCATGGACTGATTTACTAACCATACACTCTTAATCCCAGCATCACACACTCTAGAGTCAGCCACCTCTGAAAAAGCCCTGTGACTGCATGAGGCTTTGGGGGGATGTCTAGACACAAACCATAACACTTTAGAATTCTTTCTTTAAAAGGGAGTTTTATTTTATTTTATTTTATTTTTTTATATTAAGTATTTTATTGTATGCTGGCAGTGTATATAAAATACCCTCGTGAAATAGAAATTCATGAAAACTCGGGTAGATGGTAAGGACTGACAAAAGTAGAAGTTTGTGTTAAGAAAGGGGAAGTTTTTGTACAGACTTCAATTTTCTTTTTTCTGAATAGTCATAGGTTGGTTAAAAGTGGTCTGGGGAACTTCCAAACATTCGTTTGACTACAAAAAGGAACAGACTTTGTGCGGTCTGAAGGAATTTGTACTTGAGGATACTCCCTTCAGCAGAGGATCATGCTCATGAGCATTCTGCAGGCAGAACTGTTTTAAGTCTGCAGCTGCCTGGGAAACCTTCATGAGGTTGAGCTGGGCCTCCAGCCGGAGCTGCTGAACCACTTTCTTCATAGCGGTGACGCTGGAGGAGCCAGACATAGTACGCTCTAGGGCCTGCCGGCTTGAGGGCCAGGGGCAGTAGGGCGAGGCTCTGCTGGGCCAGATGGCGAGGCAGCGCGCGACTGGGGCAGGACGCCAAACTTTGTCTCTCCTAAAAGGGAGTTTTATATTTAAGAAATTTTTAATTTATTTGCACTCAGTATTGTGCATGTGCCACGTGCACTTGGAGGTGGTGCAACTTCAAATAATAGTTGTCTTTTAAGAGTGAATATAAACTTATGTAGTAAATCAAAGCAGAGCAGCTGTGTAGAATCACCAGAAGTGTACCAACTTGGGCTGGGGATTTAGCTCAGTGCTGTAAGCACCAGCCTTTCCAAGTGCCAAAGTCGTGAGTTCAATCCTTGGTATCAAAAAAAAAAGTATACCAACTCTTTGGAGAGCAAGATGTGCCTATTAACTGTGAAAGTAAACATACTTGATTGATAGATAACTTGTGCAATGAAAGTAAAGGAAAGGACCCCAGCTTCTGCACTGTCCATAGGAGACTTTATCTTGTCAAGGACTCCAGTATTTCTAACATTGATGTATCAGGTAGCCAGTACCTTAACTCTAGTGTACATACGCAGCCTTCTCATGAGCTGAAGTCCCAGTAGCATAAATATGTTGTCATGCTTCGTAGATGTAATCTGGCGTCACAGGCATTTGAGGTTCCATTTTAAGGTATAAACTTGTTTTATGCCTTACATACTACATTTTCTTGGCTTAAAGATTTCTCCCACACGTGTATTGTAATCTTTCTGAGTTCAGGATTTTTTCTAAAATTCAGATGTCTCTTACACATTGAAGCTTAAATAAATAAATACAAACAGGGTGATTAATTTACTTGCTTAGCATGTGCAAGGCCCAGAGTTGGATCTGTAGGACCAAAAAACAAAAATAAAACATTGACAACCACCAAGTAGAATGCTGAAGAAGGTTGTTATGATTGCCTGAGCATATGTGAATTTTGTCTTCTATAGAAAATTTCTGTTAATATGATTTGACATCTCGTTCATTTGTTTGGATTGGTAGTTTCTTTGGTTGAGTTTTAATTTAGATGTGGATCCCCAATTGTGTTTTTAAATGACTTCATAAGCATTCATTATACAGCAGCACTGAAGCGAAGTTATTCTCTATATTACAAATTGTGTTCATGGAGTGTAAAATTGAAGGCAATGAAAAGTGTCAAATTCCTAATGCTGTATTATAGAAATCTCAAAATAGGTAACATCCCAAGAGTTTGATAAAAACAAAAACAAAATCCATATAGAATTCCTGTAGAAAAATGCAATCTTCGTTAAAGGTGAACTTGTGATGAAAAATACATACAGAAGAAATGAGAATCAGTGTATATAATTAGAGTTACTACCTCCAGGAACTTTAAAATGACTGTAAACATTGTTTATTTTTCAAGTTATTAAAATTTTAAAAGGGTGAATAGGAAACAAGGGAAAAAGTAAAACTGAAGGTTAGAAAGATTTGAAAAAAGATTGAAATTTAGCTGTTTAGACATGAGTCATTGGGAAAAAAAACTGAGAAGGTTAAGCAGCAGATTGAACTGCAAGTAGAATTAGTAAATTATAATATAGGTCTGAGGAATCTATAGAGTATAACAGAGACAAAGAGTAATGGAAAATCTGAGAAAGGTATATGATATACAGCCTGGAATGAGAACATTTATTTATATGTATGTGGAAAAAAAGATGGAATTGAGAGAGGCAGTATTTTAAGGGAAATGACAAGGAGTCTTTTACAGTTGCCAAAAGCTAGGAATTCTCAGATTGAAAGAGCACAATAAATCCATAGTTAGAAGCACCATAAATTAGATACTGAACAAAAAAGAGAAAAATGCTAAAATAGCCTGAAAAATAGTGTTTTATCTTGTTCCATTTGTGTATGTGCTGCCGAAATGATAACTCTTGTTCCATTTGTATTAGCATTTTTAAAATGCTCGTTGGTTTTTTAGAGTAACTTTGGAGTAATTTGGAATTTAGCAGTTTAGTTACCAAAATTGTAAGCCCATTTTATTGGCTTTGAATTCAGTTTTACTGCCCTTCTGTACACATGCAACTGCCCAAAAGCAATATAGTAACCAGTTTGGGTTTAAAATGTTGTGAAGTATAGTAGTACTTTGTACAATACAGACAGTAAATTCAGCTTTCTTAATTCAAATCCCAGTTCTGTCACTTAATAGCTGCATAAATTTGGTCTTGGACTCACCTATAAAAAATAGTACTTGAAATGCTACCAGTCTTCATAGAGTTATTTTGAGACTCAAACAGGAAATTGTGCATAGTTCTTCACGGGTAGTGCTAAGTAAGGTTATCATTACTAAGAAATACTGCCTTTGACTTTGATACCTACACATAGAGTAGATGCCCTATTATTTAATACACTAACATATACAGTTCTTTTTTATGGAACTCTCATTGTTAATGCTGATTGGAAGCCCATATAGTTGCACAATGAAAGAGAAGGGACTAGTATGCCATTTTATGCTATGGTATAATGTGACAATTTTTTTTTTTGGCCAAATCATTTTATAGGGGGCCTTGGAGTGGGGAGAGGGTGCTCAAAAGATGCTTTAGACAAGGAAAACAGATGTCCTTGGCATGGCTGAACCTCTCTGTGTCTACCGTTGCCAAAATAAAGCTAATGTGACAATTTAAAACTGCCATTTAAGGAAAAAATAATATTCCTGCTTTTTATAAGCAACATGGTGGCCTGTACATTTGAAATCTGTAGTTTCAATTTGATCAGTGGTAGATTTCTTACTGGAATTATAGCAGAAGTTAACCTTTATAAAAAGTTGTGTATACGTAAATAAATGTGCTTATGTTAAAATATATTCTTTATGGCTTGTTAGAAAAGAGGATGTATAGAAAAGAAATAAAAAGGGCCGGGGATCTAGCTCAGTGGCCTAATAAGTACCTGCCTGGCAAGCGCGAGGTCGTGAGTTCAATCCCTGGTGCTGCAAAAAAAAAGAAAAAGAAAAGAATTTAGTTCAAGTTAGACATGGTGATGCATGCCCATAATCCCAGCTACTGGGGAGTCAGAGGCAGGAGGATTGGAAATTAAAATCCAATTTGGGAAACTTAGATCTTTTGTCAAAATAAAACTTAGAAAAACAAACTAGGAATGCAGCTAGTGATAGAACTCTCACTTAGACAATACCCAGAGTTTGGTGGTGGTGGTGGTGGTGGTGGTGGTGGTGGCGGTCAAGGGGAGTCTAAGGGGATGGGGATAGGGTTGTGGGCTCACAGATCTTCAATCCATGAAGTAGATCTCAGATGCTATTTAATGACTTAATTTGTCTAATCTCATAGATCTTTTTATAAACTTCGCCTTTTTGAGTTCTTTTCCTCTATTGGTTTCATCATTTTTCCTGTCTGCCTGTCTGTCTGTCTGATTTCAACTTTCTAATTCCCAGAAAGCTCATTTGAGTTTAAGAAAAAAATCAGAGAAACAAAACGGTGGAAAGGACAAAGTAAAAGAGCATAGTGGTCTCCAAAGCAAAAAGTTTTCTTCCCTTCTGTACAATTATTATTTTGCTTAGGATGTGGTGCTGACAGACTCCTTTTAAAGGAATTCTAATACAAGTATTTCCATTTGCAAATGTATCTCATTTTTTAAAAGTTGTTCTGTCGAGCAAAGCTAGGACTTAGCCCCCACCTAGAAACAGTTTTACTCTTCTACATATATGGATATGTAGTAAAGGATAGATTAATCTTTATTTAGACATTTTACTTCTTGAAAAGATGAAGAGGAAGGAAAGGGAAGGCTATTTAGGAATATCTAGGTAGGAGTATTTGGTAGTAAGGAGAAATGATAAAAAGGAATCCAAGGTGAAATGATAAATTAGGGCTGTGTAATGAAATTCTTTAAAAACCTTTTTGGAATTTGGAAGGTTAATGACCAGTTCAGAGAATGGTACCGTTATTTACATTGATATAATACCCTGCAAGGGCTAGGTGATATATCAGGAAGACAAAGAGGCATTATAAAGAAAAGGGGAGCTCAGTTTAGTGACCTCTGGAAATGATTTAGTGTGGGCATTAGAGTGACTCAAAACGGTATAAAGAGAGTTTGAGACTATCTTTGTACTCTAAACATTATACCAAGGATGTGATCTTTGCAAAATGTGAAAATTATGAAATGTGGTTTTCAGAATTTTACCAAAAGAGAGTAGCACAGATTTTTCAAAGGATCATTGAATATTTTGTTGAGCTCAAAAATGTTTTTAAGAAAGAATTAAAGACATGGCTTATTTCTGGATGTGGTGGCACACACCTGTAATCCCAGCACTCAAGAGGCTGAATCAGGATTAGCATGAGTTCAAGACCAGCCTGAATTACAGAGCAAGAACCTGTCAAAAAAACCAAAAAAAGAGAAAAAAAGGATTATGAATGTTTTTCCAGTGACCACTTATTATTTGTAAAATTTTTAAAAGCGCCCCTCCTTAAAGTTACCTTAGTCATGATTGTGCAGGTTTTGCTTCAGGGGTGACCTTGAGAGAAGTCTTCTCAGTCATTCAGTAAAGTATTTGGTTTCTGGGAGGCTAGTATTAACATTGCGGCTCTGCTGTTCTGGGAAATTGTATTTAGCTTTTAACATTTTAAATGTATTAAGATAAAACACAAGTAATAAAGAAAAATATTCTAGATGTCATTCTTTTGCCATCTAAATTTTTGTAATATATTTATGATTTACCTGATTTTTCATTTTCCTGTAGACTGATCTTGGATTTCCAGACTTCTTGCCTTTAGTACCTTTTAGATCATTGTTCCTTATGTCTCCTTTTATCTTAGTCCTTTAAAACTCTATTTACTTGCATTTCACTTAATTCCTTGTAATGATTTTTGGCATAAAGGATCTCTGTATAACTGGAAAATCTTTTACACTTAACACCCAGCACCCAGATCTGGTTTTTAAATATCATTCTCTGGTAAAAGCAAACAGGCTTCTTTGAAAAATGGCTGATTGAGTCTCATACTAGGGCAGGGAAAATCAAGGTGAGCCTTGAGCACATTGTAGTGTCTGAAAACCTAAAGGATGAGGTCATGTCAGAGACGAAAGAGCCAACCTGAAAGAGCTCCCAGTGACTAAAGCTGAAACACCAACAGAATTAATATAGCTGCATGGTATTGGGTTATAACATAAAATATAAAATAAATACTGTATATATAGTCCCTATTGATAAAAATGAATGAATGATGCTTTCTATACAGAAAAGTTTTTAAAAGCTTTACCTGCATGTTTAGTCCTGGGAGGCAAACCATACATTTTGTTGAATTTTTTGTTGTTGTTGTTGTTACAGAATTTTCATTTGTTACAAAATGATTCTCTTTTTTTTTCTTGTTTGGTTTCTTTGAGACAGGGTCTCTCCATGTGGTCCAGGAGGCTGGCCTTGAACTCACTGTATAACCCAGTTGACCTCGAACTCACAGTAGATCCCTTCCAAGCGTTGGGTTTACATGCATGTACCACCCACCAGGATATAAAATAATTTTCTGCCACATAATTCTAATGTACAGGGTATGCAGTCTCTGATTTTAAGTAGTCCCAGGATGTGCTAAAACATTCTCTGTGTTGTATATATACAATTTGAATTGCACACTCCTACTTTACCATCAGTATCACAAGTAGATCAAAAAGATTTAGGGAATGAAATTGCTATTGGAATCTCCAGAAACAAAGGCAGTTTTCTGTTTCATGGGTTTTAGGGGGAAGTAACTATGCAAGTAAGTTAACTTTTTTGGGATTTATATTGTGGATTTCTTATAGTGAGGACTCTTGTTCCCAAAGTTTTACATTAATTTCAGATTTTTTTGCTTATGTACTGTATAAGTATACATAAGGGAATATAAAGCATATTTTGTTATTCATTAACCCAGGCCCTGTATGTTTTACCCTTCCTGTTAAAGAACATGGTTTGTCTTTGTATTTGTTTGGATTCAGAGAAATTCTATTTTCAATGTTAAACTTGTTTCTAGTGTATTATTGAGAATGGCAATTGTTTTTGTCATGTAAACTTTGAACTAATTTTTCTGCTGTAAAGAGAAGCTGTTGATTTTAAGTGACTGCTTAGATTATCTTAACGTCATCTGCAATGAAGATAGTGTTTTCAAATGCTTTTGTGCACAAATTTTGTTTCTGTATCTTACTGCTGTTAGTTGGATGCACGGGGCATGTCTGTCTTATTACTGTGTGTTTAGTGTTTCCCTATTTATTGAATGCTTGATTTGAATTTTATTAAATTGTCTTTATTGTGTATGTCATTTTCCTCTCTTTCCAGTAAAAAATAATTTTATTAATTTTTTCTTACTTGATAAATTATGTTGAAGATTTTCCAGATATTCTAGTTGAGTTGATTTCTAATGTTCCTGGATTTTTAACTCTTCAACATGGTTATTTTTTAAAAAACATTGCTACCAAGGATATGCATAAAGAAAATGCAAATGAATGAATTGGAAAGCTCTCATCTTTGCTCTGCAATAATTTGAGTAATTCAGGAAATTTTATTCTTTTCCTATCAAATATAAAGCAATTCTAGAACCTTTTACACTTTTAAAGATAGATCTTTGACACTTTTAAAGATAGTCTTTTGTTAGTATATTTATGTTCCACCATTTCCTCAGACAATTTATATTTCACTAGAAAATAATTCTTTCCCTTTAAATTTCCTGATTAGTGTCTGTGCATGTAATATTTTCTTACAATTATTTTAATCTTTTAAATATTTTGGTTACATTGCTTCCATCATTTTAGGGTTATGTGTTTTAGACTAGCTAAAATATTTAATTGGTACTTTTTAATTTTTTTGGTACTGGGAATTGAACTCGTGACCTCATGCTTCCAGGCAGGCGCTGTGCCACTGAGCTATATCCCCAGCCTTAATTGGTACTTTTAAAAAAAATACGTTAACGTTGTAAATAAAGCTAAAATTTATTAGTAAGCACTAAATAAGACTAATCAATTTATTTCCTCTCAGTCTTTAATAATAAAAAATTTAAGAATAAAATTTGTCTAAAATAATTAAAAAAATTTTTTGGGTTTCCCTAAATTGTCCAGGCTGAGCTCAAACTTGACAGTCCTCCTGCCTCAGCTTCTTGGAGTAGTGGAATTACAAGTGTGCACCACCACACCTGGCAAATATTTTTCCTATAATTGCTTTAATTTACCTCAGGTTTTAGATATGGCATCTTTTTTGGTTATTGTTGATTGCTAGATAATTTCCTCCTTAACTCAGGGCCTGAGGAAAAATACTTCATAATTTCGAAGTCTTGATTTTGATGGGGAAAGAGATATTTAATGGGAAGTAATTTTCATCGTAACAGTAGAGAAAGCTGCTTCTGTTTCTGAAAGTCTTTTAATGTTGTCTTTGAGGTAAGCACCTCAGTGATTTCCATGAATTATGAATGTAAGAGAAATATGTTTTCTATAGAGTGAAAAATCTACTGTATTACTCTAATGTGTAAATTTAGTTTGGCTGTATTATTGAGATATTCTTTATCTTCCTTTGCATATGAACAGATGTTTGGTTCACATAGTCTGACAAATGTAGGAGGAAATTTGTTAAAGTATCCACACTGTGACTGTACTTTTACTAATTTTTCTTGTAAAGTCTTCTTTTGATGATATTTGCCCTGAAGCAGTTTTTTCCTGGCTTTATATATCTTGAATTTTTCAATGCCATTTTCTTCTATGACCCATGTAAAACTTTTAGCTTAAAATCTCCTTTATTAACATCATCATCACCGCCACCGCTTTTTTTATGTGTGTGGTGGTGGTGCTGGAGAGCAAATGTCTGACCTTGTTTATGCATGCTAGGCAAGTGCTATATCACTGAGCTGCACCCTCACCCCTCTGATTATTACTTTGACTTATGATTGTTAAAAACTGTGATGGTTCTTTTTATCCCAACTTGAAAGCTAACAAGTTAACCTGCCCTGGTTGCATGGATTCCAGCAGAAGACATGAAACTCCTGAGTCAGAATCTAAGAACTGTAATACTTGTAGCAATAACAATAGCAAGAATAGCTTCTTCCTATTTCCAGCAGCATCTGTTTCCACATGCTGGTATGAAGAGGGCCAGATAACATCTGTACACACAGTTCAGTTGCAATACAGAAAAGGAATTGCTTAGGGAACTTGAATCTTTTTATCTTGAGAAGTAGGAGGTCTGCCCTTTGCTGTGGTGTGGAAACTATCTCTGCTTTCCAAGGCTATTTACTATACTGTCTTGAAATAGCCTTGGAAAGATAGTCCAACTGTCCAGAAGCAAGAGAAACGCATGACAGTTGTCTCCCAAGAGTAACTCCTCTTGTTTGCTTTGGCTTGTCATCATTGTTCTTCTCTTTCCCCTTTTAACACTTAATTTGAATTTTCTTTTTCAGTAAGTGATACTATATGTTTCCATTGTTCCAGAGAGATCCAAAGAAATCCAGTCTCCCTCTCACCTTAGTTCTTCAGTTGCCCTTTACAGTGGTAGCCAATACTACCAGAGTATTGTGAGCCTTCCAGAAATTTTGAATACATATGCAAACATTCATGCATATATTTTTCTGGCACATGATCTACACTGATACCATGCTGTGGATGGTTTGTTATATCCTAGCAACTACCCCAAGTGAACTTCATCATTCTTCCTTACAGTTATCTTGTATTTCATAGGTAGGTACACCACATTTTCTTATAGATGAACTTTTGCATTGTTCTTGGTATTTTGAATGTATGTAAGTATGTATGTGGGATTATTCCTCATAGCCTTGTCAGGGATGTTTGTATTTCCCATAATTATCACATATTATGTTTTCACAGATACTTGGGTCTCTATATGGACATCTTTTTCTCTTCTGTTGATCTTAGTCCTGTTCCAGTGTCATTCTGTTCTTGCCAAGTTAGTTTTTATACTTTGTCTTAATATTCAGTCATTCTACTATTCCTTCAGTTTTCTTTTTTTCTGAATATTTATGTCCTTTTTGCTTGATATTTCCTTTGCAAACTTTACAATTGTCTAACTTTGAAGTAAAAAATCTCTTCTAATACATGTATATTTATTGCCCTTGAGTTGTGTGGACTGTACTCATTTCCAGAGTTAGTTAAAAGCCATCACCTTTTTCTTCTAATTCTTTCAGCAAGGTTATTTCATGCAGCTGCAATACAGTTAGATTATTTTATAACATTTGCTCTGATTTTTTTAATTTCACCAATTTTTTAATTAGCGTGTATTGAAGTACATTATGTTATAAATTTCAATGTGTTTTGATAAAGCATAGTGTCATAATGTATCATGCAAAATAGAATCACCACTCTAAAATACTGTTTTCTGTATTTTCTTCACTCCTAGAAAGTATCCCTGACAGCCACTAAATTTTTACTGTCTCCACTGGCTTCTTTCATTTCGCTACATTCATACCATCTTGCACTTAATAGTTCATTTATTTTTATCTCGAATGACATTCCTTTGTATACCATAGTTTTGTTTATACCGTCACTTATGAAAGGAAATCTTGGCCGCTTCCAGTAGTTTTTGATAATTACAAACAAAGCTGTTATAATACATAAATGTAGGTTTTTGTGTAAGCACATTTTAAAAATCAGTAAGTAAATGTGCAGCAGCATAATGTTAGATCATGTGGTAATGTCTCTTGGTGTTTTTAAATTAAAGATCACAGTTACTGATTGTGATTGGGAAACTGACTTGGTATTAGGCTTTTCTATGTAAGAATATGGTTTTCCTGCCCCCTCTTTGTTTCTTTTTTCCCCTTAATAAGGTTTTCAGGTTTCTTTATGGACAGCATTATACTTGTCTGTGTTAATTTATTCCTAGATATCATAACACATTATTATTTGTTTAAGTAATGGCCTTTATTTCTCTTACTAATAATGTGTCTAATTTCTTTCTTATTTTGAAGAGAATAAAACAAATACAAAATGAAACAATATTCAATCAAAACAAAACAAAGAATGTGATACAAGACTTCAAAACAAAAATAAACCAACCATGGTTACCATGTTGCCCCTTGCTATCTTCAAAATAACTTCCCATACCATCAGGCATAGTAAAATCAAACACAACAGAACAGAATAAAACCAATCAAAACAAAACAATTAAAACAATACAGGACTTCAAAACAAGGCAGTTGAAATACCACAGTGGCTGCCATAATGCATCTGGTCGTCTTCAAAGTAGCATGGGATAGTCCCATCAGGTGGTATAGTCCACCGGGTGGGGCAGTCATACATGTACCACCAGTGGTTCAAACTGACAGGAACATGTTAACCATAGAAAAGAGATCAATACAGGAAAATGACAAAACGAAAGAGCAGAATGCAACCTTGCACCTCCAGTCCTTCCCAAACAAGCTAAAAAGACACGGACACAGAAGAAAATATGAGCCACACACCTGAAACTTCTGAAATGATAGCAACTGAAGTAAAGAAATAACTATGAGACTTTAAAGGAACCGAGGATAGAAATGATTTTCCAGGTAAAACAAGATGATGAATGTAATGAAAGAGATGCTGAGCACATCTAAAGAAGATATAGTTGGAAAAATAGAGGAACACTGCAAAAAGATGGAAACCTTGAATGAAGAATACAAGAAAGAATTAGAATGCATGAAACAGATTCAAAGAGATATCCAGGAAATCAAGAATGCCATCGAAAGCTGGCAGAGCCGCCTCAGTGAATGTGAAAATAGAATTTCAGACCTCGAAGACATGATGGCAGCTAGTGAGGAA
>RJWT010031285.1:0-14416 GCA_004365215.1 Cuniculus paca | reverse complement strand
GCATTTATAAATAAGCTACTTGGACCCTTGATGTGGCCCAGGTTGATGCTCTCAGGGGTGAGATCAGAGAAGGACTCAGGAGGTCACTATATACCTTGAAGTCTACTCATTGTTCTTTAGCCAAAACCCAGCTCCTCCTTTTTTGACCACATTATGAATGCATTTTTAAAAAGCCACAATTTATGCCTTGGCACCTTTTCCGTCCTCCCAAGGCTCCGTGATGACTTCTATTTGCTGTTTCTGCTGTTTCACTTCACTGGGCTTATGGAACCCAAGAGAGTGCTCTTATTCTGAGCTAGATTCCTGGCCCTCAGCTGTACCTGGAGTCTCTTGAAAATATCACACAGAATGTGGGTCTATTCAGTCCTTCCGGCCACCCTTTTACCTGCTTATGAAAGGATATCAGATATCTGTTCATCCTTCTATCTGTGAATATTCCTGCAGAAGTGTTGGGGGTGGTGTTCACCAAATGCTAATACAATGTTACATTTTGGGCAGTGATGATGAGATGCTACATTTTGGATAGTGGGATTTGGTGATTTGTGGCTGTTTTCTGCATGCAGTGCTTGAATTTGTATGGTGATCATCTACATTTTTATCCAAAAAATAACCTTCTGCCTGACAAAGCAGAATATGGAAAAAAAGCAGAGCAGTTGTAGAATTTAATTTGATGTTACAGATGTTGGGGTACATGTTCATCATGGTTTAGATATAAAATGTACCTCAAAAGTTTCATGTGCTCGGAGGTGGAATTTTTGGAAGGTGATCAGATCATGGAGTTGCTATACTTACCAGTGGATTAATCAATCCACTGAAAAGTTCATAGATGAATGTACAGTTAGGAGGTAGATGAATGTACAGTTAGGAGGTAGATGAATGTACGGTTAGGAGGTAGATGAATGCACACTTGGAAGAGATGCATGACCTGGAAGAGTGTATACTTGTCCCCAGTTCCTCACTTTTCTCTCTGTTTCCTGGCTATCATAGGCTGAACAGTTTTCTCTGTCAGGTCATTCTACCATGCTTTTCTGCCTTGGAGCCAGTTGACCATGGACTGAAACCTCTGAAACCCTGAGCCAAAGAAAACGTCTCTTTCTCTAAACTGCTTGTGTTGGATATTTTGTCCTGACGTGGGAAAATGACTAATACAATGTCTCCACCCTCTTTAGATTATAATCAAAATAAGAGTAGTGGATCAAGTCTCATTTATTTTGATGTTTGCCCAATACTTTGTTCCCAATAAATGAATGCAGTAATGGTCTCTTCTAGGCTTATTTTACTGGGACTTTTACCAAAACCATATGCCAATGTTTATTTTCAAGACTGTCTTACCCACTGTAAGGTAGGCAAAAGTTCCTCCAGCTCTACAAAATTCCCATCTGGACTTGATTATGCCTCAACTGCAGGGGCCACAAAAAGAGGGCAAAAAAGACAGGTGGGTTCAAGAGGATCTGGATGTAATTTGCATGCAATTAGCATATGGTTTGTGTCATCTATTCTCAAGAAGTAATTTTCAAGTTAGAACTGCATCACTGCCTCCCTTAATGCTGTCATGTGCCCATCCGCCTCGTCCTTACTCCTTCTGTTCATGGCTCATCCCTGGATTCAGATTCCTTACATTTGAAGAGAAAGGAGTGACGAGAACTCTGGGAAAGGTGAAGCTGATCAAGGATAAGGGAATCGTTGCACAAAAATCAGAATGACATCCGAGATGGGAGCCACCGGTTCGTGCAGCCCCAGCCTCTGTCCTCAGCTGCTGAGGCAGACTCCCAATCCTATTTCTCCTTCTTCGCCTTTATCTGACTCATCCTGTTGAGGAAAACAAGACCAAGGAGGCTCCTAGGCGACGGTTAACCCACTGACTTAGTGAGCAGAATGGACTGGCTTTTGCCGAGGTCTTTGCTTAGTTTTCTGGGCCCCCAGTGATCTGGAGAATGCTTGTCTTCTTTCCCTGCACCATGGCTCCCTCTGCACTGGCCTCCTCTGCTCACACACGGTTGGAGCAAATGCAGTCTGGGGGAATAACACTTCTCCCTCCCTCCAAGAGCGCGGGGTTGGGGGCTTCGTCAGTCATCATCCAGCAGAGGATAGAAGCCGGTTTTGCAGGGCTCTGCATCTCTGCAGGCACAGTTTCAGCCTCCCAGAGCTGACCGCCTCATACCCTGCACTGGTCTAAGATGCAGGCAAAGATTTTATCTCTTTCTGGGGCCCTATCTTGGGTCTGTCTCTCCCGAGAGCCAGCCCAGCCCGGAGGCCTGGATTATTTACACCTCTTTGGCACCCTTGAACAGCAGACTCTGGGCCCAATAGCAGTAAATCTACTTCCTAATCACACCAAGCTGCTTCATGCAGTCTGGCTGGTTCTTGTGGGCTGTTCATCACTCGCCGAGACAAGGCCTGTGGATGAGGGAGAAACCTCCGGGAAGTGGCTGACCCCCCGGCAGCTTCCCTCTGGCTCCCTGCAAAAGCCTGCAGGGATTCAGCCTTTCTCTGGGCCCCTGGGCAGCAAGCCCAGATGTCTCTCTTGTGAGACGGAAAAGCTTCTGAACAAAGATGATGGATTACCAGAGGTGTCCTGGAGTCTGGAAAGGAGGGGATGGTTGTAAGCACTTACCTGCCTTTCAGACATGACATACAGGTAGCGCTGATCAATGGAGAAGGCCATATCTCGGAGGATGGGGCTCCCATCTTTGAGCACAGAGACCATCTCATACTGGACCCCACCATGGGGGGGACCATCAGCTCGAATCTGCAAGAGAAACACGGGTGTCCTCAGTATCTACATCAGCTTTCTCCAGTCTCCCTGCTTCCACCTGGAAGAGATGGCTTACTGAACACAATTGCTACTCTCTCCAATTGCTACCGTGTAGAAAGAAGAGCCACTTACTTCAAATGCCCCAGTTTCCATCAAGAGGAATTCTTTCCCAGCAGTCTGAGCGTGCTGGGCTTGGGATCACGGATGGCGCTTTATTTGTATGTGCTACTATGCCCTTAGGAATGATTTCAGTCATCCGTAGGTGGTCATTCCTGTGTGTCTCTATATTTACAGTGCCATGTGACGCCTGTGTATGCGAGTGAGTGTGTGCTTATGCACATTTATTTGGGCTCACAGCATGAGAGTCAACAACTCTACAAGTATCCTTGCCCCAGGCAGATACTGGGAAATAGTGGATAAATTATGCAAACCATCAAACAGCTGGTCACTGAGAGAGTCAAGATTTTTAGATCTCAAGTAGTCCTTCTTCCTCTAGATATAGGCTTTGCCTGCAAGTCCACCCAGTGGGCAGTGGTGAGCCAGGAATCCCAACTCAGTCTCCCCAAGCCCCTAGCAGGACAATAAGAAAGACCTGTACTTCTCAACCCTGGTTGCACAGTTGAATCAAATGGAAAGTTTTAAAAAATACAAATGCCAGGGCTATATTAATTCATCAGAATCTCTGTGGGTGGGGTCTACACACTGTCACTGAATTTTAAAAGCTCCCCAGGTGAACTAAATGGGCAGCCAGGATTGAGATGCAGCAGTATAATCCAGCATTCTCAAATCATATTCCTTTGGGGTCAAAGGTCTCATTATATCCAAGGCTGGGCCCACCCCCAGAATTTGGGGTGGGGGGATGAGCCTGCATATGTGCATTTCTGTCAGAATCCCAGGGGCTGCCAGTGTTGCTGGTGCAGGGGCCTGAACAGCATTAGGCTGGGCTCCGCATATACAATACTGAAACTCCAAGGAGAGAGGTCCTAAGATCATGCAAACAGTTGGGGGCAAGAAGCCCTTGGTTCCAATGTTCTCCATCCTCAAGTTCTTTTCCCAGTCTAGCAGCTGACCTTTGACCATTGTTCCCACCCTAGCTCATTTTCTTCATCCTCTGCCCACCTACACACCCTCTAGCTCAAGCCCCACTCCTCCTCCAGGAAGCCTTTTCAGCCTTTCTAATGGCTACTGAATCGCTCCTACGCTGACGCGTTTTTACCCCCAACCATTTCGCCCCAGGATTGCAATCAGTCAGTTTGCTCACTGCGTGTGTACTCCTTAACGGGCATTGGCACCTACTTGAGTTGTTCTCTAATCACTTCAGATTCACCTAAGTTCTGTCAACATTCTGAAGGTGGGGATGTGTTTTCTGTTTCTCCCATAACCCTCTGGGGATGTGTATGGGGCTGGGGACCCAGTATGTGGAGGATACAAAGGAACGCTTGAGACACGCTGTGGAAAGGACATGTGCTATGAACCGACTGATGGCACATCTGGGACTCCTTATTGCTAAATCAAAGTGAGGACAAAAGACATTCTCTTGCAAAGGTGTGAAGAATAAGCCTCCTTGTTACACCCTTGCACCGCTCTTGTGCTAACCATCGCCTCCCTCTGCCCGTTTCTCCCCATCAAACTGAGCACTCTTGAGGGCAAGGGACTAGGACTTATCCATCCCACAGGCCAAGTGGGGTGCCTATCCCTGCCACCAACACAGAAGGCAGGATGAATGGAGGCGCCTTCAATTCTTTTTTTTTTTTTAATATTTTTAAAAATAGAATAGAACAAAACAAACCAAAACAAAAACAGAATAGAGTCAAACACAACATAGCATTTCAGAACAGAACACTACAAGCTATACAGGTCTTCAAAACATAACAACAGGAGATTAACAATGGCTACCCTAGTGTCTCTTGCCTTCTTTGAAATGGTTGTTCATACATTCACAGACAATAAACTCAAACAAAACAAAGTAATATAAAACCAGATAAAACAAAAGAGTGAAAGCATTATAGGCCTTCAAATCAGACAAGAAATCAACAATGGCTACCTTAACATCCCCTGTTTTCTTCAAAAGAGCTGTTCCTATTTTCTCACATATTGCCTTCAAATAGTAGGAAAGGGACTTAAACCAATCAAATCAAAGAATAAAAGCACCATTGGATTTCAGAACCATTTCTCCATATTTATGGGGAATTTTGTATCTTATTGAGTCTTTCAGTTTCTTACACTAGGGAGACAATGCGGTGTTTACACATGTGTTTGTTTTATTTCACTTATGAGTATGGTCTCAAGTCTCATTCATTTACCTATAAAAGCCTCAATGTGATCCTTTTTTTATAGCTGAATAGTACTCCATTATATAAAAGTACCACATCTTCTTTAGCCAATCCTCAATTGATGGCCATTTGGGTTGTTTCCAAGATTTGGCTATTACAAATTGTGCTGCTATAAACATGGGTGCACATACATCACTGTGGTAAGATGATTTCACTTCTTCTGGGAATATGCCCAGAAGTGGAATAGCTGGGTCAAATGGGACTTCCAATCCTAGCTTTTTGAGGAACCTCCAGACTGATTTCCACAGTGACTGCACCAGTCTGCACTCCTACAAACAGTGGAGAAGCATTCCTTTTCTCCCATGGCTTCTCCAGCATTGTTGTTGAGGAATCTTCAATTCTTATGGGCTAAATCAAGAAGGTCACCAGCATTGTTTATTGCAGGGCTGGGGGCAGGGGGCCAGGGCTTCCATTCCTATTTCTCTACCCTCCTGAGAACTGGCAGAGTTGAGGGACTGAGTCAGGGTATGGTCTGTACCCACGGGGTTGGGCTGGACTAGAGAGAGTGGGAAGCAGATGATGACCCATTGTGGGCTTGGCAGCTCTAGATCTGGAGTTCCCAGTGGCAGAAACAGCAGATTCCTGCCTGAGACTCTTGTGCCTCAACCCCAGGGGCAGGAGCAGGAGGCCAGGCCTAGGATGGACCATACCACATTCTCCTCCTCACCTGTTAGCTGAGGGCTCTGGGCTTGTTGAGGAGGAAATGTCAATGGAACCAAATATAGCCTGCTCTCAGTCACTCTGACCCCAGAACCTCCACTCTTTCCTCTAAACTCCACCTTTGCCCTTTTTCTTAGCTCAGTAGAGGGCTTTCCACATTGCAAGCTGTTGCTGTGACAACCATCACTAAAGCCCCTTCTTCTGGGAGCCTGGTCAGGGAACCATTTGCTTCATTCTCGGGTGAAGGGAGCCTCTGGGAGTAGGATCTAGATGCATCTACTCCAGAGCAACTGTAGCTATGAGATTCAGCAGAACAGGGTCTCCATCTGGGAAAAGTCCCCTTAATTAAAATGGCTTTCTTTAACATTCAAAGCACCATTCTCCTGTAGATGCATAGGCCCAAGTTTCTACCAGGCCCCTGCAGAAATACAGTAGCTCTGAGTCACTAAAGCTCTTGGGTCTCCATAGGATGTAGAGGGTGCTGTGGCAATCATGGCTTCTGGATGACTTGGCCTCAGTTTTCTCTTCCACAGCCCTGGGAGTTCTCAGTCTGCTCTTGCGCAAGTGTGAAGGTACTGGCCTATGAAGAGAAATGTCTCAGTGCCTCTCCTAACCTTCCATGACAGCTGGTTCTTTCCAGGGAGACTGAGGTCTCCCCAAAGCACAGGCTCAGGAGCTGTAGAACCAGCCCTGTTGCAGGCTTGGCCAGGACTTCCTGCCTCAAGCAGCTGGTCAACCTTTCCATGTGCCTGGGCACTGGTCTGGATCCTCAGCAAAGTCTGGACATGAAGTTAGAGGAAGAAGGAAAGCTATAGACCTGGTTCTCTCTGCGGTCCCTGACACCAGGTCGTGGCCAGGTTAGAGCTCAAACTGAACTAAAAGCAACTTATCAGCACATACTGCTGCATTTAGTTAGAACTAATCCCAACCATTAGCTTTTTACTGGATCAGAGACCTAAACAGAAGCTTTTCAAAATTCCTTGTCTGCAACCCCAATCTTTTATTAAAGCAGTAGAATCCAGAATCAGATCTGTAACTCTCAAAGGCAGAGCTAAAACTAAACCAGAACGAATGTCAACTAAGCTGTCCAACCACAGCAGAATCACTGACTTATCATGGCCAGAACCACAGGGCTTTGAAACTCATAATTGAAACTCTTTCATTCCATTGGGTCAAGGGTGGAACAGGGGCTCAATCTGGCTCCAACCTGTTTGGTCCAGAGGAAGGCAGGTGGCCAGTGCACAGCTCCCACTGGCCAAGGAAGCTGTGAGCTTCAAAATTGTCCTCTACTCTTCCCAGATATAGAATGCTTAATGGTGAGGGGCTGTTAGGGGGTCCCAAAATAAAAGCAAGCAACCTATCAGGACTATTCTGTGGTGACACACAGAGTGTCAGCTCTCCTCAGTGTTTAAGTGTGCCACCCCAGGGCCAGGTTTCACTGGCCACAAGCACAATAAATTAAAATAAACCACAAGCCCAGTGCAAGAGCATGGCATTAGCAGACCAAGAAGCTCTAGTCTCAATGTCTACCCAGGCAGTGGAAGGATCTGGGGACAGAACAGAATAAGCAAGTGACAGGGTCAGGTGGGATGAGTCACCTAGTGTGGTTTTTCAGCTGGTATCCTGTCCTGGGAGGGCCCAACCTTGGCGACATGTAGAAACTCCTGGGTCGTTTAGCTTGGACAGGCTCAGATGGTAGGTAGCTTTGTAGTTCAGTGTGGCCCTGCCTGAAGGCGGTTAGACAGACTTGGTACATTTCCAAAGGGCCCTGTTTACCTAATTAATTTGTTAATAGCAACCACATACGTCATTTACAATGTTCTCAGCACTATTGAGGTCAGCTTACAAAATGTAACTCATTTAACGATTACAAGTACCCCTGACATAAAGCTATTATTGTTCCCATTTACAGATAAATCTGAGGCCAAGAGAGTTAGGTGATTTTCCAAAGATCATACAACCGAAGAGTGGCAGAACTGAGATTTGCACACAGAACCAAAAATCTCTACCACTGTGTGATCTTCCACAAGGGCAAGCATCACAGTTCTTTGAAACTGAGCAGAACTCAGAAGGCTCCGTTCCCTCTTTGTCTACTATTCTTTCAAACCTCTACCAAGTGGGACAACTGCCTGGTTTCCAGGGGCAAAAATTAATTTGGAGGCTTAATTTGGGGGCTAACACTCAGTTGAACAGGGCTGGCTTTGGAGCTGAGGCATGTGAGGTGAAGCCTAGGGGGTTGGGGCCAGATTTCCAGGTGGGAGGGGCCCCTTGGAAATGAGAGTGGATTAGTAGCCCTCTAAGTATCTTTCATTTAAATCATGGCTATGTCAGTACAAAAATTAATGACAGCCTCTTTACTTGAACACCCAACTCAAATCAGAGTATCCAATTAACTCGATTACCTGTGGGTCCTGCAAACTCTTTTTGCTTTGCATCAATTTCTTCTCTAGTTAGCTCTAACTTATGGGGCCTTACCTGAGAGTCAGCAGTCTAATATGACTTTATTCGTAGCAGTGATAGGGGTTGGGGTCGTAATATTTTTGAAAGTACTGCTGAAAAGTTGTAAAGTTGGGGGTCTTCTTCTTACACCCCTCAGTAGAAGAGGTTGGTTTGGCAGGTGCCACAGTGCAGAGAGAGGCACCAGATCCCAACCCAGAACTTTCTGATGAGCTGGTGGTGTGACTACAGTCAATTCACTTCACCTGTTTATGTAATCCTTTCTGTAGCTACCAAATAGGGTGGTAACTCCTGTTCCTTCTAGTGGAAAAAGGATATTGTGAAGATGAAATGAGTCATCAGCCATGAATTCAGGGCTGTCCAATATTTATGTATTATGTGAGCAAGGCCTGCACCATGAGCCGAGGGCAATAAACAACATGGGATCCCTTCGAGCCACCCGCGGATGGGGAAATGGACCATCCGGCTGGTCTTCACAGACACAGTGGCTGGCCTGTGAGAAGAGGATTGTGTGGGGACTCTAGGGGACAGCATGGGGAGTGGTCAGTGCATCATCTGGCCACTGGAAGAGGCCCCACAGGAGGCTTCCTGGAGGAGGTGAGGCCTTGCAGAGAAGCAAGGGTGGAAACAGAGTTCTTGGTATAAAATTTAATACAATTATAAACATGGTATTGTAATGCTTGAGCCCAGATTTCTTAGAAACTTGATCTCTTGGATGTGACCACTAGGGAGGGGACATGACTCTTGACCCAGAGTGGTTGAGGAGGGCTTAGCAATGATTTCAGGGTATCAGCATCTTTGTCCTGAGATTCTCTATGGAAGAGCCCTCCTTCATCGCCTGGCTCTCTCAGTTGCAGTGCACGAATGTGCGCACCATGTGTGTGCATGTGTCATGCGTGGGATGTGTGGTCTGTTAGTGAGGCATGAGCTGTGTGGACGCGTGCACGTTCAGATCTTTAAAGAGGGCAAAGGTGGAGAGGGCCCTGTGCTGCTCACACCAAACTGTGAGCGCAGTGATGAGTGAGCACCTGTGTGTTTAGTGCCGCGAGGAGACGATTCATGCTGAAGTTTATTTTTGTACAGCTTCATGACCCGAATTATTTATAGATTGAAGGCCTTGGTAAATTCAGACTCTGAGATTTTTCTTCCTGCTTCTGCACGTGCTCATGCGCGCGCACACACACACACACACACACACACACACACACAGCAGCAGCAGCAATTTGCTGTGCCCCGCCCTCTGAGCAGTGAGGAGGAAACTTAACTAAGCTCACAGAGTCACAGCTCAGCAGGCTGGGGCTCCCTGGAGGGCAGCGGGGAGCCTGGCCCTAAATGCTTGGATAATTGGAGGGAGACTCCAGAGCCTGGAAGATGCAGCCTGTGGACTGCCCTGAGCCAGGAGAGGAGAGCAAGAAGGAGAGAGAGGGCCCAAGGTCCCTCCTGCCCATGTCCACGAAGAGGAGGAAGGTTGCTAAGATGTGATAGCTTTAAGAATACACACACACACACACACACATACACACATGCACACCATCCACACACATGCAGATGCTTCCAAAACTAGTCCCTAGTGAGTTGTCGGTCAATCACTGAGACTTTGACACTGGAGATTGACATTTCCTGGTACAATTATTTCTATTTCTGTGCATGTAAGAATCTGCCTTATATTCAGCTAGGGGTGGGAGCAGAGCTAGCAGAGGGCTGCGCAGGGCTAGAGGTGTCCGGAGTTTCGCTGGGCTGGGTGGTAGCTTTTTGCTGGAATGTGGGAGGAGTCCACCACACTGGACTTCTGCATTTTGGGACAGTCTGAGAATTAACAGCCTGGCAAACAAGACCAGTGGGCACTGTGACTTTTACTGAGCACCTCCTCTGAGGAAAGTCGATGCTTGGGGTCAGGTTGAGGAGAATGATTGGACAGGGGGCTCCATAGGCCAGCTCTTTCTTTTTTCCTCCCTCCCTCCCTACTTCCTTCCACAGTACTGAGGATTGAATCTAGGGACTTCACACTGAGCCACATCCCCAGCCCTTTAAAAAAAAAACTTTTTTTAAAAAAAATTTAGAGATAGGGTCTTCCCAAATCACTAAGTTGCCCAGGCTGGACTTGAAATTGTAATCCTCCTGCCTCGGACTCCCAGAGTGCTACAACAGTTTTGTTTTTCTAAACTGTGGCTTCTCTGCTCTTCATTAGCCAGGAGAGGACGACCAAAGCACCTGTCTATGCCACTCCTAGAACAGAGAGGCGTGGCCCCTGCCTTGTACCTTCCTACGTATGGTTCAGTGACTGACTGTACCTCACACAGGCGCCAGGTCTCTCTACCCCCAGGACTTTCCCTCCACCACTCCAGGGAGGTTGATGGCAAGACCTAGTGGGGAGAAATCCAGGGCTCTTGATTCTACCTCTGTGCGGAGGGCTTTGCTCTGCAAGGTCCAGGTGGGGACATGGACACGGACAGGTAAACCCTGCTGGCTAAGTCAGGATCCTGCCCCACCTTTCACCCACTGCTCTTGCTCTAGGTCTGGGCAGGCCAGAGGCTCCAGGAAAAAAAGCAGCAGCCAGGGGCAGAGGAAGCACTTGATTGTTCTGGGAAACAATAAGATAAACACAGTGAGGGACAGCCTGAGCGTTAAGCAGCCTCAGATGAAATCAAATCACGCAGAGGCCAAGCAATAATTCACATGGATTGCAAGGAATTTGGTGGGGGGAGCGTAGCGAGGTGATAGGAGGAATTAATAAAGAACAATGAGAAAGTTCTGCCAAACCGAAATCTTTGTTTACCCAGTGCTCCCGCAACGTGGGCTCCTCTGAATCTCCATTTAAGGTGCTGCTCGCAGCTTTTGTGCCTGGTGGTTTCAAGATAGAAGGGAAACGCTTATGTGTTTGGCCCAGGGAGTGACTGAGTCACCCTCGTTAGGTTCATGAGAAGGGAAGCTCACGCTTTGAAGAGGAGTAGGAATGCTGACCAATAGGTCAACTCTCGAGAAATGCCCCATCCCAGTCCCCAGGCGAGGGGAAAGAAAAGGAAACTGGTGCTCCCTAGGACTAGGAATATGTGGTCTTGGAAGTTTTCTGTCATTATTATTTCAAGGTATTTATTGATTATCTATCCTATGTCATCCACTGTGCAAAGGGATGGGAGTGTACACAGGGGTAATCTCCAAAGCTCTACGAGGCAGACCTCCCTGTTTCGCAGACTAAGAACTGTCAGGTGTTTCGAGCTGGCTCACGCAGCTGGTGGGTGACAATGTAGAACTCAAAGCTGGGTCAGCCTGGTCCTAGAAGCTGCTGCAGTCTTTCTTTGTCATTCTGTCCCTCTCTGAGGCCTCAGTTTTCCCTCAGTCAAAGAGGAGGGTAATGCCTGCTTCCCGAGTAAAAACTAAACAGTGCCAGGGGACTCTGGGATAAATCCTGGGGAACAGAATAGCTGTCTCTCCAGTGTGACAAAGAAGGCCACCCACAGTTTGGAAGAGGAGGAAAGGATAGGGAGTTTAAGAGGGTTATTTAATTAACTCATTCTTTCCAATGGTCTGTGATTGCTCTGTCTTGTCTAATCTGGAACTGTAATCTTTTGCTTTCATTAACACCGAAGATGGTGTTTTCAGCCGTAGGAACAGCGAGGGAGGTCTAAAGCTCTGAGCACCACTGTCTGACCCTGGCCCTGTGTCTGGAGGCAGGAGACACCCTGAGATTTTAAGAGGAGAAATCATGTTTTAAAATGCACATGGCAGATATACACATAGTGCAGAAAACACATGGTAACTGAGAGAGGCGGAGACACCTCCAAGCTGCTGTCTCTCCCTTCTCATTGCTAGCGGGCTGGGTCTGAGTTTTTATTGCCTCTTATCTGTGCTACTGCAATAACCTGAAAAATCTCCCTGCCTCCAGCACATTCCTGCTCTAATCTATTCTACCAAACACTGCCAGATTAATCTTCTTAAAACACTTATTTGATCCTACCTTTTCTGTATGCAAAATCCTTAAATTTCAGGTGTTTGTAATTTTCTTTTTCTTACTTATCTCAGTCTTCTAATTTTTTAAAATGATGAACATACACACTACTTCTGGAATACTGAAAAAAAGTAAATTGTTGTATGCATTCATGCACATACACAACACCCTTAATTGCTCTCACTGAAAATGTAGAAAAGTTCGCATCCCCCAATTTGCCATTCAAGGGTTTAACGAACACGGCCTTTACACAGTTTTCCAATTTTATACTGGGCTTGTTGGTCTTCATGCTTTTTCTTGATAATTTATTCTACCTCCTAGATCCTAACCATCGTTCAACATCTAGCCCAAGTGCCATCTCTTTCATGAAGCCGGCACTAACCCTACCTGTTCCAGTCAGTTTTCCTAGTGCTGGGACAAACTTCCTGACACCCACAATTTAAAGGAAGGGAGGTTTATTTTGGCTCACAGTTGTGGAAGTTTCAGTCCATGGTCTGCTGAAGTATGGTGGAAGGGAAAAAGTTGCTCAACTCATAGCATCTGGGAAACAGAGAACCTGAGAGGAAGGGACTAGGAACCAGATATAGTCTCCAGAGTCACAGTCCCATGACCTATTTCCTCCAACTAGGTTCAACTGGACTCAACATGATAACCCATTCAGCTATGAACTCACTGATGGGTTAACACATTCACAATCCAGTCAATTCTCCAAGACCCTCTTAATCTGATAAAGTTGACAAATAAGATGAACTGGGATACTGTCTTTGAACGGGAATCCCATAGCATCTGGCATATCTCTTGGTGAAGTTATGTGTGAATGTACAATTATCTTTCCTAAGATTAAGAATTTAGAGGAGAGACTGTCTTGAATAGTGTTATGGCTTATGTCTTAATGTCCCCTCAAAGCTTCTTGTGCTCATAGGTGGGGCTGTTTGGAGGTGGCGTATCTAGGGTGTGTGAATATGGATTAAGGGTGTGTGATAACAAAATCAGTCTACTGATTAGTTTAGCTAGTTCTGACTGTGGATAATGGCAAACTCCACCCTTGGTGTATATGGCATCAACCAAATAGACTTATTCCCTGAGTAAAATAAAAGAGAAAAGGAGGCTTGCTGCTCCCTGCTTCCTGACTCCCCTGCCATGGACTGTTTCTCCTTGGCAATACTCTCTCCCATACTGCCCTGCCTTGGAGCCAACTATGGAAAGAAACTTCTATAAATTGTGAGCCAAAAATAAATCTTTCCTCCTTTGAGTATCAGGTATTTAGTCTCAGCAACAAGAAAGTAACCAAGAAAAACAGCTGGTGTGCTTTACTATGCACTGCACTGCCACACACATAGTAGGCCACCATGCATACAGTAGGCTAGTCATAAAACATACTGATAGAATGCATGAGTCCTTGTTGCTGAGACTAGGCAGGAGGGCACTGTGACTCTCAGGTCACATTATTCAGCCCTAATTATTGTTAGACATACATATGCTAGGGAGGCACTGCTATTATCTTCAGGGTATAGGTGAGCTCCTTGAAGCCTAAAGGGGTGGGGTGATTTCCCCAAGGCCACACAGCTGGAACACAGAAGACCCAGGAAAAACAGGAAAGAGGGCATCTTGCTCCATCCTGCTCCACCTGTCCCCCTGTCTTCCAAAACCCGGCTCACAACACTACTATCTACATTTGTTTCTGTTGAAATGATCTTCTTGACTCCCCAGTGTACGGGTAAGAGCTCTTAAGAGGAAAGTACTACAAACACTTAAGGTGTTGCTCTGAAAAGAAATCCAGGGCCTGAAAGCTGGAGTCCCGCTGCTGGAAGGCAGGCGGGGAGCAAGGCTGAGGTCAGGCTGAGGGGCTCAGACCTGGGGTCTGCGCAACAATGGTGGAGGAGGAGGGACAGGAGGGAAGACTCTCTGCTGTCCCCAGCAGCAGCCCAGGGTACCCCATGTGCTCATCTGTGACTTCCTGGCAGAGCCCAAGGGCAAAAGAGATAGCTGGGGGAGGGTCTGGGTCCTGAAAAGATTCTGTTTGAATGCTGTCAGCTTCACACCTTTCCCCATCTCCCCTCCCAGGAGAGGGGCTTTTATAATGAGCCGCTTCATGACAACAGACCCCTAATTAATTCATTGCTATTCTTCTGGGGCTAGATCATTCTAACCAAGGTGGAGCAGTGTAGCTTGGCAATTGCTGGATGTCACTGTCTGCTTGATCTGCCATGGACAGCTGCTGGCCTCGCCTCCTGTAGCACTGCGCCAAGACATGTTCCCCTCCCC
>RJWT010031284.1:0-14414 GCA_004365215.1 Cuniculus paca | reverse complement strand
AGTTCAAGGCCAACCTGGGCTACATAGTGATTTCAAGGCCAGCCTGAAGTTCACTGCATAGTGAGACCCTGCCTCAAAAAAGAAAACAAAATGGTCGTTTCTCTACAATCCAAAAGAAGATAGGACGCTCATTCTCACCACTATTAGGCAGTTTAGTATTGGAATAAGCAAACAAATGAAAGAGAAAAAGGGAGAGAGTCCAAATAGAAAAATAAAAAATATTATCACGTTTTTGCTTATGACTTGTTCTAAAATGTATAAAATGCTAAATATTAAACCAAAAATCTCTTAGAACTAATAAAAATACAGTGAAGTTTCAGAGTAAAAAATTAACACATAAAAATCAGTTGTTGCCCTGTTCACTAACACTAAACTAGCTGAAGAAAAAATTTCATTTACAATAGACACAGGAATATAAATACTATAAGTAAAACCAAGAAAATAAAAGACCTGTAAATGGAAAACTACACAATATTAATTAAAATTTGAAGACACAGGTGAATAAATATCCAATGTAAATAGATAGACCAGTCATGGATTGGAAGAATTAATATTGCTAAATTTTTTTCCAAAATACAGATTCAATGCAATTATTACCAAAATTAACACATAAATTAAAATCTAAAATTATTAATATATAGATATAAAGACAATCCTAAATTTTTTATGAAATCACACATTTACAAACAAACCACAATGTACCAAGTCAATCATTAACAAAACACACCAAATTGAATTATCACACTATTTTCAAACAATACTAAAAATGGTAATAGTTAAAACAGTGTGGTATTGGCATAAAAGTAGACACATTGACTAATGAAACTAATTAAGAGTTCAGAAATTACCCACATATGTCTGGCCAATTGATCTTTGACATAAGTGCCGATAATGCACATCCGGAAAAGGCAAGGTTCTTTAATAAAAGAGAGTAGGAAATCTGGATATTCACATACATAATTAAGAATTTAGACCCACATGAAAGTCAACTCAGAATGAATAAGAGACTGACTGATAGAATTAAAAATTATAAATCTAATACAATAAATCATAAAAGTATCAAATCATAGGAGAATCAAAACAGTGATCTGTGAACTTTTAAAAAAATTTTTGATCTCAAAAATATAGGCAACAAAACTAAAAATATACAAATAAGATTGTTACATTAAACTACGAAACATCTGCGCAACAATGGAAGCAATTAACACGTAGAAGGGGCAACCACCAGCCTGGTTGCAATTTGCAAACTGGAATAAAATATTTATAAGTCACAAATTGAATAAGGGGCTAATATACAAATATATAAAAAAATTCAAAAAAGCTTATTGCAGGAAAATTATTTACTAGTTTAAAAAAGAAGGAAGCTGAATAGAAATATGAATTGTGTCACAAGATATGTGACAAAATGATCGGCATCCTTAATCATCAGAGAAATGCAAATCCAAACCACTATTCAATATCACTTCACACCTGTAAGACTAGCTGCTATCAAAATGATGAAAGATAGCACATTCTCTTGAGGATATGGATAAAAACAAGCCCTTGAACACTACTGTTGAGAATGTAAATTGCTATACATACTATGAAAAATAGTAAAAATTAAAAGAAGAACTAAGTAGAATTATTATATATTTTAGCATTCTTCTTTCTGAACATTATACAAGATTTGTAATCAGTATTTTCTTTTTCTGGTAACAGGGATCAAACTCATGACCTCATGTTTGCCAGGCAGGCACTTACACCAGTGAGCTAAATCCCCAGACCTTCATAATCAGTGTTTTGGAAAAATGTCTACACTCCCAGACCAAGACTAGTCTAATAGTCAAGTTACAGAACCATCTTACCAGTCCATCAACAGAAGAATGCATAAAGGAATCATGGCAGGTATGCAATAAATACTGTTCAATTCTAAACAGGAAAGAAATTCTGTCATTTACAACAGCATTGTTAGAGAATGTTTCTCCAAGTGAAATAAACATGCTAAATGAAATACATACAGCAAGACAAATGGCACATGTTCTCATTTACACATGGAATCTAAAACAGCCTAATACATAGAAAAAGAGGAAGTAAGGTGGCAGATGGAGAGTGGCTAATGCTCAAAGGGGACTACACCTCAATTTGACAGGAAGAATAAGTTGTTTTGAGTTTTCTATTGAGACCTGTTGTACCAAATGATGAATATAGTTTATAGTTAATAATAGTGCAATTTTACTTGAAAATAAGATATCATTTCAAATACTGTTGTCATAAAAAGTAGTACATTTGGTGATATGTAGATTAGTTTGATTTAGTTGTTCCACATTGTATGAGTAAATCAGTAGATGATTTATACTACATCAATATATATAAATCTAATTTGGCTATTTACATGAAAATAGTTTTTTTAAAAAATGAGTGCTAACAAATTCTAAGAAATCATATGACCCTTTAAGAGAATTGCTTCTCCTCCTTTTACCTTCCCAATTTATTTCTGTCAATTTCAGCGTCAGATTCTAATCTAGAGCTAGGGAAAAAAAAAGGGAATGTTTTGATACAGTTTCTGGGTGATCTTCTGTAAAACAATGGAAAGGAGACTTTCCCAGGAAGGGACACATGAAAAGTTAATGACTGACAGAATGTTACCCGCCTTCCCTGAAAATTGCCTTATTCTAGTATAGAGTGGCCTGGTGCGATAGGATTCAGCTAAGAGGTAAGGAGCAATAGGGAACAAAAGAAATAATGAAGCTTTGAGAAACAGATGATTATGATTAAACTGCTTCAATAATGTAACACAACAAATCATGCTAACAAAACTTAGGTGCATAATTGCCTGACATCTTCATAAATGGTGTCTATCTTGAAATTGCAGCAGCATTACTACTCTGAAAGACATGTTGGAGATTCCTCATTAACTGTGAATCATTCTAATTCTGGCTTATGTTTAGCCCCAGGCTCTGATTCCTCCAAGCTAGTTACATTAAGATTCTGGAGATCACTAGTATTTGGACAATTATTTACCATTTCAGTTTTTCAACAACTTTATGTTCTCTCTTAAGCAAGTTAGTACCCTGATTCATTTGTTCATATTCATATTCACCATCTGTTTTCCATTGACAAACTGTTGTTCTTTTTGTTTTTTTTATACAAATGAGTACTATATCACTCTATTTAGCATCCACTATACCATTGCTGAAATTTTGAGGTTTTGCTGTTAAAAAAAGTCATTTTGTAATTTAAATGATATCTTCTCACACATATTTGGGGACATTTCCCTGGGAGATAAATTGAGGAATATAATTAGTATTTTTTAAATTTCAAAATGAAAAAAGGATAAAAACAATGATAAAGAATGTCAAAACAAAACAATAGGCGATTAACAATGGTTAATATATTGTATATTACCTTCAAAGTAGTAGCTTAAATTACAAGATATAGGCATGAAAAAATTATCAGACAATGAAAGTACAAAACATTGTTTTTGATGAGCTAACAGAGATTAGTAGTATAATTATCCATCATTTATATGAGATTCTATCATATATATATGAGATTGAGATTCATATATATATATATGAGATTCTATCATTTATGTATTTTCCCTTCTTTCTTTTCTCCTTTTCCCCATCCCAGTTGTTCTTTCCTTTTGAGCAATTTCTTCCCCTTTCACTTCATAATATCTATTGCACATTTTGGATCTTATGTACTCTTTCAGTTTTTACACTAGAGAGACAATATGATGTTTACACATGCAAATCTGATTTATTTAATGTATGAGTATGGTCTCAATTCATTTATTTCACTTATGAGTATGGTCTACATCCATTTACATATGAGAGCCTCAAGTTTAACATTTTTTGTAGCTGAGTAGTATTCCATTGTATAAAAATACATCTTTTTTTATCCTTTCCTCAGTTAATGAACATTTGGGTTGTTTCCAAAATTTAGCAGTTACAAATTGTGCTGCTATAAACATGGGTGCACCTGTCTGCACTCCCACCAAGAGTAGAAAAGGGTCCCTTTTTCCCCAGAGCCCCACCAGCATTTGTTATTGGTTGATTTCTTGATGATAGCCATTCCTTCTGGAGTGAGATGGAATCTCAGTGTCATTTCCATTTGCATTTCTTGAATGACCAGTGATGGGTAACATTCTCTGCCAGATAATACCAAATAACTTTCTATAATTGCTATATTCCTTTATGTGATTAGCATTTTATAGTTGTTACATTTTTAATTGAAGTTGATAAGTGAAAAAAGAAACATTTTTTTCAATGTCAAGAATATAAAGACATTCTTTTATATGGTAGTATATTCCATTGTCTTCTGCATATATAACATTGTATTCAGGTGACCATTGTTCTACTTAGAAAAGTTTCTGTTTTATATTTTAGGAGAGGGGTTCAGTGTCTTTTTTTCTATGTGAGTAACTGTTATTTTTACCTATGTTGCTCTTTCTTTTGATTGTGATTCTTTTTTCTCTTTTTCTAATATTTCCTTCCTTTTCTAAGATTATAATTTATCCACACATTTTTCATCATTAATTCATTTGCTTGATATTTTATCAAGGCCCTTTGCTAAACAATCAGTTAACAAATATCCTCCCCCACTATGGTTCAATGTAGGAACTTTAAAATATATAGAGTGTGGGGACTATTTCCTATGTTTTACTTTCTTCCTAACATGGTAGACTTAGGTATCATTTTATACCCAGAGATATTATTAATAAACCTATGTTTATGAACAGATCAAGAGTATATATTGGAAGAAAAATAACATATGCCAAAATCCCTACCTGAATATAGTTTTAGGAGGAGTGAACCATTATAACTAACCATAAAGTATTTATTGAATACATTTTTAAAAACTATGAAGAAAATTTAGAATGAGGTGAAAGATTGTCAGGTGGAAGAAATTTAGAGAAATATGAAAATCAGGTCAAAGTTTCTTGAATGATGTTTGTTGTATAGAGACAAAAAATTTCAGAAAGGTTTATATTGAAAAAAAGTATTGTAAGTAGTAGTCTAATATTTGCCATAGATTACATTCACTGATAAAATTATGATAAATATGTATAATTTTTTTCTACTTTTCACATATAAATTACATTGGAAAACCAATATGTATGAAGTTTGTAATATAAACATGTCCATTTCATGAAATTCACACCTAATTTCACTATTCTATATTTCTTCAAAAGCTACAGCTGTTGTATCTTTGCTGTAAGAACATGTTATTCATCTTATCTATGTTTTATAGAAAGACATTTAAGGAATGCAAACTTCTGCAATTTTATGATTATGACAGGAAAGCATAGTCAATATTACAGGAATTAAATTATGATGCAATTTATCACAGTTATAGATTTACATTGTGTACAGATGGAAATTTATGTGCACCTTTGATTCTATGTAATTTGTGTTTCTTTCTTACAGTATGAAGGAAGAAAACAGATTAAAATAAAAGAATCTATAAATGCTTTTAAATTGACTTCTACTTAAGGTCATTTAAAAGAAAGTGTTGGAGCTATTTGAGCAGACTAAAATATCACACATAATTTGTTGTATAATAACCCTGTCTCATTACAATACAGGAGATATATAACTTTACATGCAAATTAAGCATAATTGTAGGTACAAGTTTTAACTCTATTTAAATCTATTGCTCAGAATGTCAAATTCATTTAAAGGTGCTATTGAACTCTTCATACATATTCAGGCTCCAATGCTGATTATAAGAAAAACTGTAATTGTCTAAAATTTAGTTCACTTTGGAATTTGACCTGATCACGTGTTTGCATATTTTATCCATGCTTCAGGATTTATTTATCGTAAATCTATAAAAATATAACTTGAAACCAATATACATATATTACTTTATAAGACTATATTGAGTCATAGTAGAAAGGCAGTAATAAAACATTGCGTTAAGAAATAAAAAAAAATCTATGCAATTCTTAATGAAAGGGTAGCTGACTGTTGCAGCACTAAGACAGAGCTGCTGACACAGTGAAGGACTTCACTGTAACATGAAAAAGGATGATTAAATGATATACAAACTTCCTATCAGAGTAGCATGCAGATACTGGAACATATGGTTCTGGACTTTTTTTCTCAATAACTATAGATTCTGTCCAAAAATTTTTGTTGATTTTTACAAAATCTCTTGATTAGAATCCTCAGCCATCTGTTGTAGGAAGGCAACATATGAAAATGTCAGCAGAAAGAGCAGAGTTTAAAACTTACTTGTGGAAATGATTCGAAGCTAGCATAACACTGAACAAACCTAGGTGATCAGCCTCAGTTCAGTCAAGAGCTAATTTATATTTAGAGAAGACAAAATGTTTTTTCGTTTTTTTTTTTAAGATTGACAAAGATCTTTCCCATTAATAGTAAAGGCAATCCCAGACATATTTGTTCTCTTATTATTTACACTTCACACTGTTGCTCAATATTTTTCAACCTTGAGAACTAATGTTTCTCCTTTTTAATAGTTTATAACTGTCTAAGATTTTCAGAAAAATAAAGCTAATAGTTACTTAAAATTTATTATGGATGTAACACATGGGTACAATAGTAGTTAATATTTACATACTTTTAATTCTTTTCAGTATATTCTAGACTACTTAACATACCTTTATTTGTCATCATTCATCAGCAATGATCTGAATTTCATAACCAATTTTTATCTTTCTCCACTTTGTAGGTTCTCTTTCTGTCTCTCTCTCTGTCTCTCTCTGTCGCTCTCTCTTCCCCTTCTTTCTCTCCCTTTCTCTTACTTTTTTAAAGACAGCATTCTCTTCACTTGATTTTTGTTACATATTTGCAGTACATAATGGTTACATTTATTGTGGGGAATTAGTATGTGGACATACCATATTTTAATTCCTCCTTTTCATTTTTCTTCATCACTTACCTTCCATATTCTTTCCAACCCTTGGCCTCTGCCCCTTCCCATTTGCAAAAGCTCTATTTTCATCATTTTCTCTTCATTTTTTTCCCAATCCCTTTCCTCCTTCCCTGAAATAGATCTCTTTTTTTCATCTTTAATACAGCGTAAACATTATCTTTTTCTCTTAATCATTCTATATCATTCTCAATTATCTTTCAATACAGTGCATCTTTATCCAACTTCTGTAATCCTCTCTTTTATATTACCTTCATTAAAGGTACTTATTTTTTTCTTCCCAAAATACGTAAATATCCAATGATACTCTACTTTTTTCATGCACTGCTATTTGGCAATTTTATTCACCTTTTCATGATTTTAATTACTATGGTTATGAACTGACATTCCCAGAATTCTCTCTCAGATTGATAATCTGGCCACCAGCACTATGGTGATATATAAACATAATTTTAAATTGCAGACTCTGTAAATTAAACTGAAGAGCTACTCCCTGAAGATTTTTCTACTTACCTAACTGAAAACAACCACACATCCACGAACTATTTTAGATTTTATTTCTGAGTTTATTTCATCAATTGTAAGAAAATAATCTTAGTTTTGGAAAAACTAAAAATAAAAATCAAGAGGTGAGGCATTTGTAAAAGACATATACATACAACTAGCTATTACTAATATCAGAAAATAATTACACACTCATATGACCTGTACATGGTTCATTGGCCTTGATTTAGACAGTAAGCAAATTAAAAAGGCAAGCACTGTTACGTGATATCCTCATTAAATTGGTCTGGTTTGAAAAACATTACAGCAGTATTCTTGCTAAAACCAACAGAATATCAAAATGAGCATATTTTAAAGAAAAAACAATCAGTGGAAATAACGTGTGAAATTCATGTGACTCTCTTACCCTAATACTCTAACAATCAAACAGAATAGGAATAGGAAAAATAGGCAGACTTCCTTGTCAGGCAAATGCTCAAGAGAAAGCCACCTATTTTTGTTGTTTTAAATATTATGTGTTTCATATGTATAACATAATATATATATAAATTATACATACATATATGACATTTTAACTCATGCATAATTATACATATATGGGGTGTAAAATGTGTTGTTTCAATGCATGGACACATTTGGAAATAATCCATCATGTCAGGATAATTAATAAATCTGTCACCTCAAATATTTGTCATTGCTTTCTTATGAGAATATTCAAAATACATATTACAATATTGTTAAGTTCAATGGCTTAACATAATAAAAGAACTCACTCCTCTTATCTAACTGTAACTTTTATGATGAAGACAGACATCTGACCTAGGAATCCAATGAAGCCTTTACTCAAACATGATTCTGACTTTTTGATACTGGAGTCTTTTTCGTTACTGTTTTTATTGACACATAATATATGTACATTTTCATTAGGCAAATGTAATATTCTGAGTCATATATATATATATACACACATATATATGGTGGTGATCAAAGCTAGATATTTAGCATAATTATCTTACTCTTTTAATTTTTTTGTGATTAATAATTCCAAGTCCTTGAATCTCTCTCTCTTTTTTTTTTTTTCTGGCTTGCTTTCAGTTAGAGTCGTCATTTTCTCAAAGCTTGCTCTCTTATTTTGTCCACATCAGATTCAGGGTAACTGGAGTTCTGAATCTTAAAATTGGGACTGTTGTCCAGTATCCCTATAATTAGGCAACATCCTTCTGTGTTCAGTGAATGAATATCTACTAATTCTTGGGCAAGTGAGGAAGAGATATTCTTAATCACATTTTGTCATAAACAGTTAATTTAGAGAGAAAAATCATGAGATCCCCACACTGCAAATGAATCTTATCTTTGATCATCTAGCTAGGCTTAAAAGCAATAAAGGGGTTTGTAACTTGATAAACATGGGTGAAAATTCTTGTGACATTGGGTTAGGGAAAGATTCTTTAAAGATAATATACATGCAAGTTAAAATAAATACTGATAAAATGAATAGTGACAAGTTGAAATGTTTTACACATTGAAATAGATTACTAAGTAAACAAATGCAAGAGCAAATGCCTTTGGAGGAAATTTTTGAAAATATGTATGTAACAAAGGGCCTGGACAATATAGACAGATGTCTTATAACTCACCAGAAAGAAGATAAGCATTGTAATATAAAATGTCGAACTGTTTGAGCATGCACTTCCAAATTAAAATTGTATCAGTGTCCAAGGAGCACAGCAAATGTGCTCAGTATCAATACTGAAAGAAAAGCAAATTAATGGTCTTTCCCAGTGCCTACTCTCTAGAACAGCTAATATTAAAGACTGACTTATGAAATGTGGATGAACATATGAGTCAGCTGGAAGTTTTGTACATAGCAGATATTAATGCAAATTTCTGCAGATGCTTTGGGAAACAATCTGACAATATCTTGTAAAGGTAAATAAATATTTGCAGTATAATTCAATACTCTCACTTTAAGATTATTTCTGAGAGAAGTTGTATCATGTACTACACAAAGATATACATGCATAAAGGAAATTGTGGAAGCTGCACATATACACATAAGTGATAAGTGGATAAACTACATTCTTACCATAAAAGAAAACTCAGGGGTAAACTGTAAGACGAATACATACAACAACATGGGTGAATTTCATAGTAATATGTCAAGCAAAAAATCAAATATGAAAGATCATGTGCTCTATTACTCCAAACATACGCAATTCCAAAACAAGTAAATTTATAGTGACTAAAGTGGATCATAGGATAAGGTGGCTTAGCTGCACGATGCAGTGATTGTGCAGCAGCAAATGGGAAACATTACAGTTAGGAAAAGGGTCTACTATGCTTGTCAATTGTAAGCAAATAGACGAATTCATTAAGACGTATGCAGTGTGAGTACGTTTTAGTTCATGATAGTAATTTGATAAGAGGTCTTCGCCATGCTACTTAACATTTGTGTATCATACACTTTACAGTTTGATTGAGAAATATTTGACCAAATTCCAAATACTTAAGCATATGACTTGATAAGTTTTGACCTATGTGTAGTCATGAAAAAACATCCAAATAACAATTTCCCTCTATTTTACTTTTAGGTGTGATGGTCAATATACACAGGTTGTTGAAAGGATTGAGGGGCTCTATAAATCTGATGAATAACAAAATGAGTGTGTCTGTGAGAATGTTCCATAGACTGGGCATGGATGTTAGTAACCTGAGTAGGTAGGACTCATGCTGAATGATGTCAGCAAAATCCAACAGGATGGGGGCTCAGTTTAAAGAATAAGTGGTAAAAAGGGAAGCTGAGCTTTGTGTGCAAGTTCAGTTTTGTATGACTGGGTGTGTTTTTGGTGCTTCCATCACCTATGGGCATCAGATTTGAACTACTTCAATTTTTGAATGTGGAGTCACATCAGTGAGTTTTCAAGGAGCTTCTAGGATTTTGACTCAGTCTAAGGCTGCATAGTCAGTTCTTCTTGTTCTGAGCCTTTCACTTTCTTGAACTGGACAATTATTGGTTTCCTGGCTCTCTAGCCAGAAGATGACTACTGTACCAGTATTCTCTGATCACCTAAGCAAATTTAATAAGCCTTCTTTTAGAATTAGGTATACATATTACCAGTTTTTCTCCAGAAAGAAACCTGGATAATCCACTAGGTAATCTTGTATCTGATCTCTCCCATTGGAGAACAGTATGCATTTTCAAGAATTTTATATAAATATTAAATGCATTATACCCTATGTTTTTATAGATTTCTTTTGTTAAGCATAATTGTTTTGATGATTTATTCCCATAGCAACATTTATAATAATTTGTTCCTTTTTATTGAGAAATACCACAGTCTGTTAATCTAGTAAAGTGTTGGTACATTTAGACTATGTTTAGTTTTGAGCTATTATAAATAAATTTGTTATGAACATTTGCACAAGTCTTTATGTTTTCTTTTCTCATTGTAAACACTTAGGTGTTCAACGGCTGAGACATATGGTAACTTTAAGTATAACTTTAAAGGAAACTGCCAATTAGTTTTCTAAATAGACTATACATTTCACATCTCTACTAGCAAAAAATAAAAGTAACAGTTCATAATTTCAAAACACATATTCAATTTATTTCATTTGTTGTTAATCTGAGTGTTTATTTCTGAAAATTGCTTTTGTTGTGAAGATAATTAAGTGAAATAATGGTTTTAAAAATGTTATTGTATCTGAATTCAATAAATTTAAGTTATCATAGCTACTACTTGTTTAAGGCAGTTTCAACTACTCTAACCCATTGCCATAAACTAGGTGGTTTAAACAAAAAACATTTCTTCTTCACATTTATAGGGTCTGGCAAGTCAAGGGTCAGTATACCAGCTAATCTAGTATCTGAGGCAGGGCTTCTACCTATTTTATTGTACTTACGTATTTTGTATTTATTTATTTTGGTACCAGGAATTGAACTCAGGACCTCTTGCTTGCCAGGCAGGCAACATGCTGCTGAACTATATCCCTGGCATGCTTTTTCCCATTTTACAGACAAAAACATTATCATTGTATTCTCACATGGCACAGAGCAGAAAGAAGCAAAGTCTGGTATCTTGTAAAGAGATCAGTTGCATTTATAATGACTCTACTCTCAGGATGTAATTACCTTCTGAATGACCCAATCTTACTACCATCATATTGGGCATTTTAATTTCAGCACATATATGTTGGAGAAACACAAATATTTGGGCCACAACACTACTCTTATTATTAATGATTTCTAGGATTTCAGGGCCAAGCCTCAGCAATGAAAATAGAGTCAAAGTTTATCTATTCATTTTACAAGTCTGGACTGAATAGGACAAAATAAATAATGCTAATTTGCAAACAGAACAGTGACAGTCACCTGCTTTTTATATCCTGTAGTAAAATTAACTCCTGAAAAGTTATTTTACCTATATTATCTCTCCTTATTGTTGGACACAACTCACAACGAAAAGGAAAAGAGGTTTAATTTGGCTCACAGTTTGGAAGATGCAGTCCATGGTTGGTTGGCTCCAGGCCAAAATGGTCATGGTGGAAGGACATAAGGGAGGAAATTTGCTCACCTCATGGAAGTCAGAAAGCAGGAATAGAAGTAAAGAACCAGACAAACAGGGGCCAAGAATCAGATATACTCCCTATTCCATTCACTAGGTCTTACCTACTATTTTCAATGCCTCTCAACACAACCACAACCCCCAAAAGAAACCTCATATCCTTAGCAGTTAGTCTCTAACTACCCACATTCCCTACTGGTTCCAAAAACGTGTGACTCTACTTCGTCTCTATGAATATATCTGCAAATGAAATCTATGATATGTAATCTTGTTTGGTATTTTTCATTAACTTAATGAATTTAAGCTCAATGCATGTTGCACTATGTATTAATACATCATTTGTATTAGTCAACTTTCCTGTTATTAGATCCAACCCGCAACTTACAGAAGGTGATGTTTCATTGGCTCACAGTTTTGGGGGACTCAAATCGCAGTCACCTGGTTGAAGTCAGAAGTCACATGTTGGAAGGTTACGGCAGAAAAAATCTCTCACCTCATGGCACGCAGGAGGAGCCAGGGAGAGAGCAATAACTTCCAAAGGCATGCCTACAGTGATACATTCTTTGCAACTAGCCCCTACCCCTTCATAGCACATTTAGCCATGGACTATCAACAGAGAAATTCACTGATGAGTATAGCACCCCCATGATTCAATCACATCGCACCACCCTTACCTCTGAACATATGAGAATTCTTGAGGACTGTCGTGGTTGATACATGGTGTCAACTTGAGAAGTTTAGAACCTTAACTAAGAAATTCAGCAGTTCTACATCGTAGGTGTAGAGGACGTGCCCTAAGGAGGCTGTTTACAATGATTGCTTCATTGTGTCAACTTGAGAAGTTTATAAGCTTAGCTAAATGACTCAATAGAGGGCCAGGGTCCTGACTTTGTAAACTTCCTGAGTCTGTGCAAGAGCAGGGCTGGAGATGTGAGTGCTACACCAGCCCCAGGGCAGGTAGCCTGCTTACAGTATAAGGGAGGAAAAGAAGTTTGCTCTTCCCCTCTTTTTGTTCTTGTTGCTTTTGCTGTCTTCTGCTGCCATGAAGTGTTGCCCCTCCATCACAACACCCTGCCTTGGAGCCTGCTGATTTTATACTCTCTCTACAAACTGTGAGCTAAATAAACATTTCCTCCTTTAACTTTGCATGTTGGGTATTTTGTCTCAGCAATGGGAGAAAAGTAACTAACACAAGGACATTTTAGATCTAAATCATCACATTAACGGTAATTATATTTTTAATTTTGCAATGAATATTTATTCTGAGTAACTCATTATAAACCTTTCTCAATAATTATGTCTGTTGCATTTCCTAAGAAATTTATAACAATATTGACACAGCTATGTCTGTTGCTGATGGCTTTTACTCCTTCACTTTGAAACAATGCAACCCAATGTCATGATATTCTTACTGAGCTATGGAGAAATCTCAGAGATGCTGAAGTAGTTAGAACAGGTAGAACAGGGCATTTATTTTTGGAAAAGTAAATGAAAAATTAGCAACCATTTAATATCAAATAATTATTCCTCACTCTCCTACACAAAAACATTTGCATAGATGTTTACAGTGGCTTTACTTATAATTACTGAAACTTAGAGACAACCGAGATATTCTTCACTAAGTAAAAAGTAAAACTATTCTACAACCTGATAATGATATATTATTTAGCACTTAAAGGAAACAAACTATCAAGCTGTGAAAAGATATTGAAGAACTATAATATAGATTTATGAATTGAATTTAAAAATACAAATTTAAATAAATACTGAAAAATATGTATAATGTATAATAAAGAAATAGTATGTAACATATAAAGGATAATTTATTCTAAATAAACCAGATAACACTTTAGAATAATCACAAAATTTCATGGAAATAAACAGGACTGCAAGAATTTTCAAATAATTTGAATCCTAACAAATTAAACCTACAGTCATAGATACATTTATATAACAAAAATTTGTCAACTATGCTAAGAAAAATTTAGAAAGAGTGGTCTCCACCATATGTCTGCACTCAATTTAATAGTATTTCTTTAGAAAATACATATAAAAATAAAACCAATGGTAACACAATTTTGTTTCTGGAATAATTTTCTAAGAAAAAAAATTTCCGCATTATACATATGCTTTATAATGCCACTTATGGTAAAAATCCAAGTCTCGTAAACTGGAGTAGATGATTTGTTATCTACACATAATTTATTGCCATGAGATATTTAGTTGCATGTCACAGAACTATTTCCATTATATTAAGCAAAGGTAATTGCATGGTGATAGGCACAATAAGAATTCAGGCAAATATTTAGAAAAAATACTTTCCGAGAATAAAGATACAAAGGCTATTTTTTTCTTTAGATTCTAAAACAATGCAAATTGTAATTGTCTTAAATTAATATAAAAGACATCATGCATTATTAGTTTGTAGTATAAAATAGAGTTTATTGATGTAAGTGGCTTTAT
>RJWT010031283.1:0-14416 GCA_004365215.1 Cuniculus paca | reverse complement strand
GGGCTTAGCCAATTGGCTGAATATATGAAAGAACAAATATATTTAATTTTATCCTAATGTTATATATTATTTGGGAAAATGTTAAATTTACCCTTACATTCACTTTAGGGTCATGAAATTTTCAAACTCTTAAAAAAAGACTTTTAAAATACCTAACAATAAAATACCTACAGAGGTTTCCAGAACATTGTATTTTTGCTGGAACTCTATACAGTAACAAATTTGTCTAGCTTTTGTTGTAAAGTGGAACCAAAATAAATAAAACAAATAGTATACGTGCTGATTACACGAATACATGTATTAATTTAATTTTACAGCTCTCCTGAACCCCTTGTTTGTAAAACATAATTATTAAGTTGGCAATTGTATTTTTTAAGATACTGCTTATGCACCATATACCATGTTAATTATTCAGAGTTTCATGGGACCAGGTAGAGGGGAGGAGCTTTTAATCACTGTTTTGAAAAAAGGAAACTTGATGGATAAATTAAAATGTGCCAATTCTTTGCATTAATTTTTAACAAATCACTGGTTAGCTTGAAACATTCAAACTTGTTTCAGGAAAGGACCTATGTTATAGGAAACTGATAGCAAATGCTTATCTGGGCAGACAAGTGTTTTAAAATCTGTAATATAAACTAGAAATAAGCACTTATATATGTACTTTTTCTCATTTTAATAGGATAGTGCTTGCAAAGATGACTCAAAAAAAGTAAAACTAGAAGGCGAAATTCAGTTTACCAGTAGTCACCAGTAAGTGACTCTATACTGATGAGAAAAACAATTTACTGGCTTCCAAGAATCATTTTTTAGAATACTGTTTCAATTAATCTAGGACATGGACTTTGGTGGTGAGCATAAAAACTTGAAAGAGGTCCAGGTTTCTAAGAAGCAACAACTTAAAGCAGCGTATGTGCACTAGTATTTGTTTTATGGCTAAAAATAACAATTTACTAAGAAACTGGTCTTCTTTATTCTGTTAAATAAAAGTTTAGAGGTTTTGATTTTTCAAAAATTAACTCCCACAAGCCTAAATTTTTTTAAAGAAACAACCTTTAGTGACTAGCCATGCTGGTTAGTATGTAAAGAAAATGGAAAGCTATGCTGTGAAGATACTAATCATTAGCATCACATTTAGACAAAAGGAAAAATATGCACATCAAAACACTAAAACATTTATATACTATTAAAACTACAACACCAACAGTAACTCATATTGAAGGATAACTAGACAAAACATATTTAAAATTTGAGGCCAATTTTGCTTTCCAATATTCAAATGAATGTGGACATTTACTAATGAAAGTGTCTTACTGGAAAATAACTAAGTATTGTTAAAATAAAACTACATAAACATGTTACTCGCAAGGTAACTTAAATGTCTAAGTGGGGAAAAGAAAAATAATGAACATAAAGATGACATCTAAAAATGGAGACTATGAAAAAAATGAAAAGTTCATAAAACTAGTGAAGTGAATTATTAATTTGTGGAATATTCAGATACTAGCTACCTTCAGTATCAGAAATGACCAGGGAAATGTGAGGTAAAATTCTAAATAGTAAAGTTTGAAATTTTTTAGTAGCTTGAAGGAAAATTTTAGTTTGAAAAAAGGTTGCATAAATTTGGCATCTTTGTATTTTGACATTTCTGCTAATGTAGTTTTCAATTTTTAGGAGTTTTTGCTATAAAACAATGAATCTCTAATTTAAAAGTTTTTTTAAATGAATAAAAGAGTTTTCCCTTAGCTCTGTTTAAAATACATATTCAGGCCATACATTATAGATTAAAAAAAAAAACTTAAATCAACCTCCGATGTAAACTTGGAGTATTCGCCGTGGTACTTAAGCAAATACAGGGTGCAGCTCTAGAAAGTCATTACAAAAGCTCCACGGAAAACCCATTTTGATCTATACCTGGTAACCACAACCCTCCGCCAGTGACAAATACTGGACAAGAGGCTCATTTCAGATTTCATTTTCCTTTTTTTCTCTTGCATTAAGCATCTTAATATGGAAAGTGAACTTAATGACTATCCTGAGCTACTCAAACTTCCTATTACATGCTAAAAATATTTTCTTATCAGTTTTGAACACTGACTGCAATTAGTATTAAGATGTGCAATTTTAGGTGAACAGAAAGAAATCAAAAGAAAATTCTTCCCACTGTTAGAATTATTCGAAGACAGTAATTAAAAATAAGTATCAGAAATGTTTCTAAGTAGTTCTGAACTCATTTCAGTGTAAGTTTATGGCCCTAAAAGTGATAGCCAGCAATTTCATTTTATTATTTGAAAGGTAAATTTTCATACTATTGTCTTTAATTTTACCATTACACCAACCTATGACAGCATGCCAGTAAAAATAAATTGACTTATTTCAGTGATTTTTTTCTGTTCTCTAGGTATACTGTTGTAATGAAAATAGCATATTAAAGCATTGGTTAAATTTTAATATGAATTTTGGAAAAGTGGTAAACAATTAGCCTTAAAATATTATGATTCAAGAACTAAGATTCTAAAGCAAAAACAAACATCAAATAGCATGGTTTCAATTGTTGTCTATCACTGGCAAGAATAACAGTTTCAAATAATTTCCTTCAAAAGGAGCTCCACTGTTGCTGTATGCCTGCAAAGCACAAGCTTACTTGAATTTTGAGAATAAAGTGGACCTCCATTAACATGAGGCTGAGCAGAAAACTGAGCGGTCACAGAGGGAGTTCGTCTGTATCCACCAGAAGATGTCGAGGAAGTGGTAGAGTTGTGTCGAGAAATCTGCCTGGTCATTGTGCCATACTGGGAACCAGGAGCCGAGCCCGGGGCTGCTGGAAAGCATTAGTCAAAGGCAACCAACAAAGAGACTTGAGCATTATAACCACCTCAGGTGATAGAGTACAGAGTGGAAACTCTCAGAAATATTTTATTATTTTGTAAAGCCCACACCAAAACAAAGAGAAAAAGGAAGATAAAAATCAGATTACATCAAGTTGAAAGCAAAAACAGCCATTATGTGGAAAGCTATAAAAGTAAACACATAACATTCTTAAACCCTTCAAAAAAGCATAACCCAAAATAGTTTTGCTAATGCTATATGTAATTTTTATGCATTTCATAATGCAGTTGATTCTCTGTAGCCATAAGCTCCACTATTAAGGATACAGCCAACATAATAAAAATATTCAGAAAAAAAACTATACCCATACTGAACGCTTACTTTTTTCTTCTCTTTATTCATTCCCTAAACAACACAATATAACAACTATTCACAGCATTTACACTGTATCAGGTTTGATGAGTAATCAATCTACAGGTGGTTTAAACTGTACTAAGGGAGTACTTGTGTAGACTATATCCAAAAGCAATGCCCTTTTTTTTGTTTTGTTTTTTTTGTTTTTTTTTGAGGCAGGGTCTCACTATGCAGTTTAGGCTGGGCTTGAGCTCACTTTGTAGCCTAGGTTGGCCTCAAACTCGCAGTGATCCTCCTGACTCAGCCTCCCAAGTGCTGGGATTACAGGCATGGGCCACCACACCCAGCAGCAATGCCTTTTTACATAAGGAACTTATGTACAGTATCTAGGGATTTTGGTATCTTTGAGGTTCTGGATTGATTCCATGACTACACATAGGTTTCACAGATAAACTGTTAGAAAACATCATAGTGTGAGGTAGAAAAACCTAAGTTTTTACATGTAAATGTATCCATATCTGGTTTAAAAACTTCTTTCTCCCCACTGCCAAAATCTTCAGTTTTAATTCACAATACTGTGCAAGTCTGGCTAAGTTCAGATTAAGTGACAAAATATAAACTGTTAAGTCTATTTTCCATATTTAATAGTGCTATTTTAATTATTGCATTGACAAATAATATCAATACATATTATGGTAAAGCAAAATATACTTTCTAGTTTCAAAATATTTATATATGTTATATTGTGAAAGATCAGTGTGTTTTTTTCCTTTTTTAACTGAAAAAACTGGAAAAATTTAGATTATATATAAAATAAAGCATTTCTATGTAGCTGTTCTTAGACAACCGATTCTCCTTACTCAGAAGGCTTTTTATACTCAAAGCAATTTGCTTTAAAAAAAAAAAGATTCATGCTTAAATAACTTTATATCTAAACTATTCAAAGGATATCTTTTTCAACACTTTAAAAGTTTAGTATTTAAAAGCTTAATAGAATTAAAAGCCTCTAAAGTTAACATCAAGATTAACCTTATCTTCTCTGCCCCACTCAAACACATTAAGTGAGAACCACCCTAGTTTATATTCTCTCAGTCATCTTAGAGATCATCCAAGGCATTAAAACCATAGGCAGAAGGTGTTCATTAAGAGAATAAGCAGATGGCTAACATTTTAGAACTCCCAAGCCACAGGCAGTCATCAATTACTTGAATCATCTACATATATACTAATCTAAACAGAAACACATTTAAATATAAAGTCCATTTTAAAAAGTCTTCATGAATAAGAATGGTGGACAAATATGTTTTCCAAAGAGCTACTTTAGCCATGTCTTATAGTAATATCTGTAAAATAACTTTTGTATTTCTCTAACTTGTATAAAAAGTGTTTAATGTCAAGGTGATTTTTCTTGATGATTCCAAACTGAAAACTAATTGTGAAGCAGTTCTAAACTATGCTTATTTTAGAATTTATTGATGCTTATGAAATAAATCATAATGCCAAAGGGTATATGACTGACATATAATCATACATGCATACTAGTTTTCATACCTATATGTGTATATATAAAGTATTTCTAAGAAATAGAGTATCAAAAGTATCACTGAAGCTTCCTGTGTGCCCTCTCCGGGATTTCCAATCCCACAAGGTATGTGTTAAACATTCTTCTCTATGCAGTTTTTACCACACATACACAATACTGTAACCTTAAGAAATATATACCTTTAACAAATTTATAAGCCTTTATAATGGAATGAATCTGTATTACAGTATCACTGAATTGCTCTTCTCTCGATACTTTAAGATTTAACTATGTGGATAAGTACATCATTCCTTTCTGCTGCTGTGTTTGTATGTGACCATACCATCATTTATTTATTCTACTGTTATTTGACGTTTGCCTTGTCTCCAGATTTGTGCCACTACTGCTGCTGCTGCTGCTACCAAGAACATTCCTAGGTATGGTTCCTGAATGTCCCTAGAATAACTGTTCTCAAGCTGCAGCAACTGATCAGAATTTTACCACAAGGGTTTCTTACAATACTGATTCCTGGGCCCTATGTTGAGAGTTTTTGAGTGGGTCTGGAATGAAACAGGATCTGAAAGTTTGTATTTCCATCCAGTTCCTGGATGCTGATAATCAGTGGTTTTCTGAACTTTTTGGTTTTAGAGTTCACGTTTATAAATTAAACAGCCTTCAAAGCCAGAGATGGTGGACCACGCCCATTATCCCAGGACCCTGGAAGATGAGGCAGGAGGACTGTCAAGTTTGAGGCCAACGTGAGCTACCTAATAAATTGAAGGCCAGTCTGGACTACCTATGAGGACCTTGTCTCAAACAAAACAAAACAAAACAAACAAGCCTCCCTCCCCCAAAATAACCTCAAATAGCTTTTGCTGGTGTGGGTGACAGCTGCAGATAATTACATTAGAAATTAAAACTGACACATCTGTGAAACACATGAATACACAAGTACATATTCTATTAGCTATCAAACCAATGTCTTGTAGCCTCTGGAAAACTCCACTGTACATTTCTAACAATGAGAATGAAAAAGACAAATAATGAATATAGTTCTCACTCCCAAACTCTATGAAAGGATCTTGGCAACCTTCAGGAACTGATTAACCATACTGTGAGAACTAGTGCTCCTAGGTGAGTATCTTAAAACAAAATAAGCCCAGGACAGACACATGTTCAACCTGACTGGGTAACAACAAATTATTTTGCAAAATGAATTTATCAATTAAAAGACTGTAGCTGTGTGCTTCCCTGTTGCCACACGTTCTTAACAACATTGTATGTGTGGACTTCTACAATTTTACCTATCAAGTGGACAGAAAAATTCTTTGTGGTTTTAATTTTAATTTTCCTGATTATTACACGGAAGGCACTGTGTTTTCACATAAACTTCCTATCAACAACTTCCGTAATCCTTATTACCTCCTTTACCCGTTTTTCTTTGCATGTATGTATAAATGCTTTGATAAGTTATGCTGGACAGCTTTATTTCACCTACATTGAAACTCAGCTCTCATTTCTCAAACTACCTTATTATCCACTTCGACCCATATTACTGTTACTATTTATTTCTAGGCAGAATGGATTTCATACCAACTATATATGTAGAACTACTTCTACATAGGCTCAATCACATCCTCCCCAACTTGCAAAAAATTTGAACGCATTCCACTGTTTCCTGACATTCCTAAGTATCATTAAAAACTGGGCTATTATCGGTTTTTCAGAATGTAATCTGCAGAAAAGCATCAGAGTCCCCTATATCACACATTATTTTCCTTTCTTTCTCCTCCTGTCCCCACTTTCACCCCCAGTGCTTTCAACTGCTATATATACCAGAGAGTTCCGAATCAGTTTTACTATGGGTGAGAGGGGATTATATTGCTTTTTTAAAAAAATTGAATAGTTAGTTCCAGAAAAATCTAAACAACAAGCAGAGCTGGGCGTGGTGGCTCATGCCTATAATCCCAGCACTGGGGAGGCTGAGACAGGAGGATCGTTGCAAGTTTGAGACCAGCCTGGGCTACAAAGTAAGCTCAAGGCTTACTGAATGGCATAGTCTCAAAAAGACAAGGGTCGGGCATTTAGCTCAGTGGTGTAAGCGCCTGCCTGGCAAGTGTGAGGTCATGAGTTCAATTCCAAACAACAACAACAAACAGACACCACACTGAGGTGGTTATAAAGCACGCAAAGAAACATTTCATATTAAAGGTTATTTTATAATTGTTACCATGTAAGTTCAGAGGACTTTCATGAGAAAAGTTAGTGCAAATTAACACTTTAACCTCTGTACTATCATCTACAACCTAATAACTCTAAAAGCCAGCTGTCTGTTAGCTACAGAGGAGTCTTAAAAACTCAAGGGCTCGCATGGGCACACGCTGTCACCTATCACAGTGCTCACTGGGAGGAGTGGTGGCAGAGGGGCTACCGGTGGAGCTCCAGGAGGAGGAGGGACAGAAATGTTTTCTAATAAAATAGTTTATAATTCATGTCAGAGTGCAAGAAAAGGGAACTAAGCATTCTGAAACAGCAGGAAAATACAATGTGTTGGAAAGAAGAATAAAAGAGAAAGACACCCATATGTAAAGCACGTTCAAATGAGTAAGAATTTTGCTAAGTTAAAAAGGCCACTGAGCTTATAACTCCATTAACTATAAAATGCCTGTTTTTACCAGTAGCTTTTTCTCCTACAACAGTACGCTGGAGAAACTAAATTTTTTTTTCCCAACAGTTTTTATTATCTTTTAATCTATGTATCTTTAACACTACAGAAAGTTGGCATTTCATTTACTAAAAATCAGGAGCAAATTTAATATTCTCCACAGATATCTTAATTTGTATACTATATTAAAAATAAAGACTTTTCCTTATAAAAAGTAACTTTTTCTATTTGAATCTCATTTTACATTCACTGCATTTCACTAAAGTACTGAATCTCTTTTACTGAAATGCTAGCCTGCAAGGCAACATCGAAATTCTTTCAAACATAATTTGCTTTTACAGAAACTCATCCTTTGGCTGTAATAACACTGTAAACAACACTGATCTACTCTTGAAACAATTCATTCTTGACTCTGACAAAGACAAGTATTTCTAAAGCAAAATGGTCAGAAAGTTATCTCACGAAGCTTTAAACAAATACTATACATAAGGAGAAAGAGGTGAGAAAGTCTAAAACACTGAGAAAATGAATCTTTAAAAAAATGTGAAATTTGTTATTAATCTTCCCCAAAATCACAAACTTAGTAATTTTATCTAATACGACTAAATTGTGCCACCTTTCATAATAAAGCCCCTATTCCCCTATATTAAGTACATATTAATAAATAACATACCGGGTCCAATAGTGGGTGGGGAGGGAGTAGGCACTGCGATGGGGATGCCGATGCCACTGCTTCCGCTGTTCTCTCGACTTCCGCTTCCTCCACTGCTTCCACTGCACATACATGGAAAATGTGTACAAGAAGCAATGTTAGGGATTTTTTTTTAATTGTTAAGTATCAAATCAAGGCTACTAACTACTCCTTCTACAGGGTGTGTGTGTGTACAGAAAATTTTAAATTACTCATTATAAGCCTTATTAACCCTCATACATGAAGTGGCTTTTGTATTTCACAAAACTTCTCAACATCTGAAACTAATACAGTATCACAGTACTCAGAACCCTCAGAGAAATGTATGAACAGTAAAATTTACGGTGTAGTGAGTTGACAAGCATTTAATTAGAACTTGCTATGAAGAGTAGTGAACAATGTGGACATTAAACACACTGTTATGGAATGTTTAGCTAAGCCTAAGAACACAGACTTAAAAATAGCACGATGAACACTACCAGAGAGAATATTCAAGATCCTAGGGAAGCAAATAAAGGTAACCAATCCTAGTCTGAAACTAATATAAAAAATTACGATCATCTCGAAGAAAGGTAATAAAACAAGTAAATTCTCTGTCAAAAACAATAACGAAGCTTCAGCATGGGTTCTGGAATAGCTGCTACTCTACTTCCTATGGATGTACTGTCCTTTTAACAATGAAACTTCGCACTCGCTACTTGTTTTTAGTAAAGTTTAAGATCTTGCACTATCCAATTGTTTTTAGTGACTGATGAATACCAATGGAAACTGTGAAACCATATACATACATGCAGAAATAGGCTCTGTATTACTATGACTTATTTTTGAGACAGTTTCACTATGCTGTTGCCTAGGATGGCCTCAAGCAACTCTTCTGCCTCAGCCTCCCAAGTAGCTGATACTACAAGCAAAGGATGCCTTACCAAACTCATACTTTAAAATCAACATCATTTGCTCAATAAGCACACACACCCAACAGGGCAAAGATTTGTAGTGCTCTATATAAAGAATTGGAATAAAAATCACCTGTTCATCTCAACTGATTCAGAAAACACTGAACTCAACAATCCCTTCATAGTAAAAGCCCTGAAGAAACTAGATATAAAAAGACCAGACCATCTTGGCAAATAAACTCAAAAATTTATTTCTATACAATAAAAACCTAGAAGTAAATAAAAGTGATAATGCTTCAACATAGGAAAGGCTATGTATGACAAATTCATAGACAACACAGTACTGAATAGGGAAAAACTGAAAGCATTTGCCTAAAATTAGGAACAAGATAGGTATGCCCACCTTCACCAATCCTATTCAATATGGTTCTTAAAATTTTAGCCAAAGCAATGAGGCAAGAGAAAAAAAAATAAAAGGGATATAAGTAATGAAGGAAACAAACTACCCCTGTTTTCAGACAATACTAAAAAGATGATACTTTGAAGATCCTAATGATTCCACCAAAGGACTTTTAGATCTGATAAACTCAGCAAAGCAGCAAGATACAAAATCAACATTTAAAACATCAGAACCCAGTGTGGTGGGGCACACCTGTAATCCCTGCACTTAGGAGGCTGAAGCACAAGGACTGCACCCAGTTCCAGCTCAGCCTGAACTACATAGTGAGGTCCTATCTCAAAGAAAGACAGACAGATGGACGGACAGACAGCTTTTCTATACACTGATAATGAACTAGCTGAGAAAAATTAGGAAAACAGTTTCATTCACAATAGCTTCAAAAAAAATAAATAAATAAAATAACTAGGAATCAACCTAACCAAGAAAGTGAAGGATCTCTATAGTGCAAATTACAGAACAATGAAGAAAGAAATTGAAGACAGTAGAATACAGAAACCCTTCCTGGGTTCATATATTTCCATAATTAATATTGTTAAAATGGCCATATTACCAAAAGTAACTGTAGATCCATTGCAATTTCCATCAAAATTCTAATGATGTTTTTTACAGAAGTAGGAAAAAAATAATCCTAACACTCATATAGGAACAGAAAAGACCTAGAATAGCCAAAGTAATTCTAAGCAAAAAGAACAGTGCTGCAGGCATCACAACACCTGATTTCAAAACACACTACAAAGCCATAGTAACAAGAACAACATGGTACTGGTCCAAAAACAGACACATAGACCAACAGAATACATAAAGGACACAGAAACAAACTCATACAACTAGAGTCATATAACTCTTGATAAAAAGGCCAAAAACATGTTTAAAAAAAGAAAGCAGCTTTAACAACTGGTGCTGGGAAAACTGAATATACATATGACTGAAACTAGATCCCTATTTCTCATCCTGCCCAAGAATCAGTTCAACATTTTTCAGGTATTTAATGGTCATTTGTACTTCTTCTGAGAAGTGTCTATTCATTTGAGCTATCCATTTGTTAACTGTCTTTTATTTTGGGGAGTCTAATTTGAAAACATTGTTGGCCATTAAAGAAATACAAATTAAAACTACTATATACTGATACATAATCTTACTCCAGAAAAAATAGCTATAATAAAAAATCTAATAATAACAAATGCTGGAGAGGCTACAGGGAAAAGGAACTCTTCTCTATTATTTGTAGTAATGTAACCTAGTAATCTAGTACAACTGCTGTGGAAGTCAGTGTGGAGATTCCTCAAAAAACTAAAAATAGAAATTACATTTGACCCAGTTATCCCCTTCCTAGTTATTTTCCCAAAACAGGTAAAATCATCATATTACAAGGATACATATGTACTCATGTTTAAAAGAGCACATAGCTAGACCTTGGAAACAACACGTATATCTACAGATGAATGGGTAAAGACAATGTGGTATTTATACACAATGGAGTAATATACTGCCATAAAGATAAGCTTGAGTCATTCATACATAAATGGATGCAACTTGAGAACATAATATTAAGTGAAGTAGTCAGGTACACATGCTTAACATATCGCATAGCTTCTCTTATATGAAAAGCTCAAAATAGCTATACAAATAAGAGGAAAATAGAACACAGATAAATAAAAGTAGGGAGTTCAAATAATTCCCCAAATTATCTATTCTATTCTTAATTCGTTTCATTTATACTCCTGGTTTCTCTTAGTTCACTGAAAACAAACTTTTGTGCTATTGTTTGTTTCTTCTTTGTAAAGGAGAATCCTTTTTGTCTATCTTGTGCTTCAAATAACTACTTTGAAGATAATAATACAGTGTGTTAACTATTATGATTCACTTATTATGTTACAAAATTTCACTTCTTCATAAAATAAAAAAAATTCATTCAAAATTGATCAATGGATCAAAGATCTAGGTATAAAGATCTGAAACTCTGCACCTGCAAAAAGGAAACAGGAGAAACACTTTGAAGTTATAGGCACAGGCAAAGACTTCCTGAATAGGATTCCAACAGCACAGGAAGTAATAGCAAGATTAACAAATGGCACTATGAATGGCTTCTGCACAGCAAAGGAAACAATCAACAAGAGTGAAGAGGAGCTGGGGATATAGTTCAGCGGCACAGCGCTGGCATGGCAAGTGCAAGGTCCTGAGTTTAATTCCCAGTCTCCCCTCACCAAAAAAAAAAAAGACAGACAGACAAGACAGAAAAGAGCAAAGAGACAGCCCACAAAAATCAGAGAAAATCTTCCGAGCTACTCTTTAGACAGAAGATTAATATCTAGAAGAACTCAAAAATCTTAACACCAAAAACCAAACTGCCTACTCAATAGCCTTAGCAAGTGAACTGAACAAGCACTTCCCAAAAGAAGTACATATGGCTGCTAAGTATATGAAAATATGTTCAACATTGTTAGCCACCAGAAAAACGCACATCAAAACCACACTGAGGGGCTGGGGATTTAGCTTAGTGGTCTAAGCGCCTGCCCGGCAAGCACAAGATCATGAGTTCAATCCCCGTGCCACAAAAACAAAAACAAAAAAACAAAACAAAAAAAAAACACTGAGGTTCCATTTCACCATAGTTAGAATAGCTGCCACTTAGAACACAGAAAGCAGTGAATGCTGGCCAACAAGCAAGTGAAAAAGGAACCCTTCTACACTGCAGGTGGAGAAGTAACAGCACAGCCCCCGTGGAAACCAGTACGGTGTTTCCTCAAAACACTGAAAACAGAGCTACTGTTTGATCCAGCTATTACCACTTCTTGGTATATGCCTGAAAGTATTAAAGTCAACATACCGTAAGCACACCTATACCCATGTTTACTGTAACTCAATTCACAATAGCCAAGATATGGAACCAGTCTAGGTGTGAGTCGATGGAAGAATGGGTAAAGAAAATGGAGTATTTATGCACGATACAGTATTATTCAGCCATAAAGAATAACAAAATTATGTCACTGACAAGAAAGTGGATGGCACAGATCATCATGCTAAGTGAAAGAAGTCTCACTCAGAAAGACAAGTATCACATGTTTTCCCCAACATATAGAATCTGCGGGAAGAGTCACATGAAAGAGTAAGGAAGACTAATATATTATTGGACAAGAGGATGGGTTTAAGAGGAATGAAATACAAAGGAGGGTGTATAACCAAAAACTGTTACGTGGATGTATGAAAATATCACATTGAAACCCAGTATTTTATAAAATTAATATCACTAATAAAATACATTTAGAAGAGTGTATCTGCAGTGCCTCAATAAGGTTTTTATTTCTTCCTCCAATATGATCATTCTATAGATTATCACATATTAATGGAAGGAGAAAAGCCACTGATATGGCCAGGAATTTAGCCCAGCGGTTCATGAGTTTGATCCTCGGTACCAAAAAAAAAAAAAAAAAAAACGTAAGTGTTAAATCCTCCCTGACTCCCAGCCAGGCAATCAATACTCATCTTTGTGCCACCAAAGACACATGAATATTTTTGCATTTATCATGCTCTTCTACAATTATTGGCTTAAATGCCTTTTTTCTAACAGAAGGGTTGGTAAGTTATGGCTCATGGCTAACACTGGCCCACTGCCTAATAACTGTTTATGAACTAAGAACATGTTTTACATATTCAAATTGTTGGAGGGAAAAATCAAAAGAGGGATAATATTTTGCAACACATTAAAATGTTATGAAATTCAAATTTCACTGCTATAAATAAAACTTAATTGGAACATAGCCATGCTTATTCATTTACGTATTGTCTATAGCTGGTTTTGTGCTACAATGACAAAACTGAGTAACTGCAACAGACCATGTGGACTGCGAATCCTAAAGTACTGACAATCTGGCGATATCTAGACAAAGTTTGTTGACCCCTGTTCTAACAGAATGAGCTCTGGGAAAAAAAAATTTAAAAAAACCAACTATCTGCCGGGCGTGGTGGCTCACACCTGCAATCCCAGCATTCGGGAGGCTGAGACAGGCGGATCGTTGTGAGTTCAAGACCAGCCTGGGCTACAAAGTGAGCTCAAGGCCAGCCTGAACGGCATAGTGAGACCCTGTCTCAAAAAAACCAGGGGTGGGGATCTAGCTCAGCAGTCTAAGTGCCTGCCCGGCAAGCGTAAGGTCGCGAGTTCAATCCCCGGTGCCGCAAACCAACTATCCCTTCTTGCTATATGCTTGGTGTTTAATGAAGTAACTTAATAACTGGTTGTTATATAACTAAACTATCATTCAACTAGTATTAATAATCATTAAACTATTTCTACAAGAGGGGAAAACCATGCTTTGATTTTCTGGTAATTTAATACCAACAAATATAAAAGGAGAATAATTTTGATCCACCCTGAACTTGACCCAATTACAGTATCTGTAGATATCACTACAACAATGTATTTAACAACAATAGCAATAATAATAAATAGCAATTACCTAGAATCAAACAGCTTGATATGCCCTATTTAGTTGAATCACCAAAAATTATTTTGGCAAATTAGCTCTAAGTCAAATCAAAAACAGTTCTTTGCCCAAGTTATTGAAAAGTAAAACTGAAGACAAAAACAAATTTGATTACATAATAAATTTGTCTGGTGTTATAAAAGCATTTAAACAAACTGGCTACTTTTACACTGAAGAAAACAGAGGCAATAACTGGAAAAGAGCAAGAGGCAGGCTCCAGGGTTGTTGGTAATTCTCTATTTTCTGATTCAGGCGATGGTTACACACGAATTCAATCTGAATCTCTCAAGCTTGATACTTTACTGAATATATGTTATACTCTATAACTGAGTTTCTAAAAACACAGTGAACAGTTGAGTTCTTGTATGTTTATAATAATGTATATAATAACATATTCTAGTATATTAAATCTCTAAAGATATTCTTCAGGGGTCAGGGATATAGCTCAGCGGCAAGGCACATGCTTGGCAAGCATAATGTCCTGAGTCCAATTCCCACAGGGCAACCAAAGGAAACTAGGT
>RJWT010031282.1:0-14423 GCA_004365215.1 Cuniculus paca | reverse complement strand
TAAAATGTGTGTGAGATCAACCATTGAGAAACTGTGTCAGACAGAAGATGATTATTTACAAGAAGCTTCAAGAGGGGCAAAAATAGAGGTTCCCTGAGAGTGAATTCAGCCTTCCTTGCAATGGCAGGCAGCAGTAGCTCTGCAGAGGTCCACCCTGCCCCCGAGGGATCCTTCTGCTCTGCCTGCCATTGCTCAGCCCTGCCCCTCTAGAAGAAAGCCAGCCAGGCGGTGGGAAGTATTTCCATATAGCTGTTGCCCTTTTTAACAGCCTGGCAGTGAGTGACCACAGTAAATTATGCACTGCTCTGGGAGACTGTGGCACAGTGCACTGGAGGAACAGCGGGGGTGTTAGAAAATCCATTATTTGAAATTTTTGTTTCTTTTTCTTACTAGATTCCATGCTGCTCTTTTCCTGTCATCTTGTTCCTTTTTTTCCCTATCTATTGTTTTGAGAGTTTTGTGTCTGACAGTTCTTTTCTACTCCTGGTTATGTCCTTTTTGTTACCTTGTTTCTGCCTCCATGGGCTCCCCCAACCCTCTTTTCTTGATCTTGTGTGTTCTGAGCCTTATTTTTCTTTTCAGGCTTGCAGTCGTTTGCCTTACTTTTCTTTCTCTTTCTGCCTTATTGTCTCATATAATACAGAAAAACAAATTCTCTTTTTGTGTGCATTCTTTTACATGGTGTTATGTAGTTGTCATTTTCTCTTTAGGATAGGTGCACTTTACTATTCATTTTGGTTCCAGGAATTCCAAACACATGTCCGGAGGAGTGCCAAGGCTGATGGCAATAAAAATCAATCACAACAGCCAGTAGAATAGTTTCCTGAGAACAGAGCAAGCGTATTCCTTCCCAGTAGATCAGTTCACACAGAATCTGTAAATTTTTCTTGCTAATTTCATATTATTTAATATTTTATCTGTCTTTTCCAAAATGGCAGTGTTTTGACATGAATTCTTGTAAATCCAGCTATCCTCTCCTCTTTTTTTGAAACTGATAAATACAGCCTGAATAGACAGTTCTAGTGGTTGGAACATTTACTAATTAATAACTAATGTGAGCTACTAATTTTTAACCGAGCAACATTATATTAATAGCAGGCATCACATAGGTGTTGGGGATACCAGACATCATCAGTTTTGTTCTATTTTGTATATCCTTTAGTTGGTCAATTTCATCATGCCCAATTTCTTTCCTTTTCTGTAGACTCATCACGTTGTTGTAGGCCAGTCTATCTTCTACATTTTTTTTTTTTCTTAATCCCTTTGGACATAGAGCCCCCACTTTTTATTTAAGTTTATTTAAGAAAGACTTCTGATTCTTTTGCCTTAATTCACTGCATCAGATTGGAAAGCTTCAAACTTCTTAGGCAGGAAAAGCCCTATGTGCCAGATATTTTGGCCCCATTTTTTGCGTTAAAAAATAAACTAAAACAGTAACCTCACCTCTGGTGTGGCTACGGATTTGTATGATAGTCACAGAATATTGACAGAAGTTGAACTGACTTGGTTTGTAATGTACATTTACTAAATATCAGTGAGTTATATCAGAATACAAAATCGAACTCTTACTTCTAGAAAGGCTTTAGCTATGTTCCTTTTATATAACAACTTCTCTTATTTTACTTTTACTAGTTGGACTTTCAAGGTAAACTCACCAACTTGTAGTATAATTCACCTGAAACACCCACAGGAATAAGTCAACTGTCCTGTCAGCCTCAAAATGCAGCAATATGCTCATGTTAGATACTCAGATTCCACACTTCCAATTTTTAAGTCTTTCTTCTAAGTATGGGGAAAAGAAGAGGAAAAAACAGATGTAAAGAGCTAGGAAGATCTCTATAAAAGTGAAAGAGAAATAATAAACTAAAAATAGGTAAATGTGATCGCTAGGACAGAGGAATATGTAAAGAATGTCATAGGCAAAATACTTATGGTGACAAAATACATGAATCCCAGAAATATCCTGTGGACCAGAACTTCATGTAGTTATTCCACTACCTACAATGGCTTTTCTGTGAGATTATCCCATGGCATATCATTTACTTCCTGGCTCAGTGGCTCTATCTTGATGAGACACTGCCCCTATTTCATATTCCTTTGGCCTGGCACATTAATTGTTACATGCATGTAGCACCAGTCTCTTTTGAATCTCCTATTGCACTTTTGTCTAACAATTTCCACTTACAAACTCTTGGATAACTGATCATATTTAAAGTCAATATATAGATCAACCCTGAGAAAGCATGCCATATTTTTATTTTTCTTCTAAAACAGCCCCCCAAATTATGCCATATGTTTTTTTAGTTTTCTATTTTTGACTTGTCATCTTTAAGAACAACCTTTTCAATAAGCTATTAATTTCCCAATTTATTTTAGTACACATGTAACCTAGACTTTTAGATCATCTTGGATTAGTCAAAGAGCATGCTGCCTACAAAAGTAGTCCAGTCTTGTATGTAAGTAAATATTTTAATAAATGGTATGAGTAATACAAATTTCAGTATAAATTGTGTATGTAAAGATTACTTTTAAAAAGGTTGATTATGCTGTATTGTTAGTCCTCGGGTTAGAAAGTTTTTTAAATAAAGTATCTTGTACTACCATTTATTTAATTTCTTTTCTTACTATCTATATTCCAGTCAATACCATACTAAAGTTTAATTTTATAATTTTATTTCATTAGAATGGAAATTTTCTTAGGTCTCTTTCCTTTGGTTACTCTTCCTTTCTTTTTTTTTTTTTTTTTAATAAAGTCTCCCTATGTAGCTTAAACTCATTATGTAGCCCATCCTGACCTCAAATTCACAGAAATCTTCCTGCCTCAGTCTTCCAAGTGCTGGGATTACAGGCATGCACCACCACGCCTGGTGTACACCTTGTCTTTCTACCTGTCTCTCTCAGTTATCAGAGGTCTGGTCTCCAGTTCTGAGTCTACCTTTGCTCAATGAATTTAAAAAAAAAATTCTCATCATTTTTTCATGTGTTCAATTATATTTTACTTTTCCTTTAGTTGACTTAGCGTATTTCTTGTTTGAAACTACCTCATTTTTTGGTTTGTTTGCTTGTTTTTTGTTGTTTCTTTTAGAATCATGACTACCTTTTTATATAAAAACTTGCAAGTTTTGGCTACATTGCAAATCACTTTCATTTTGGGAAACTTAAGTATATGACAAGAAATGTGTCAACAGTTTACATAGATTACATATTTTTCAAACAACTCTCTTTATTGTCCTTATATTCACAAAGAAACTGAGGCATAGAAAGGTAAACAACTTGGCCAAATTCCTACAACCAAGAAACAACTACCTGCAGATTATTCAAACTTTCCACTTGTACACATAACCACTGAACTTCATAGCTACTCTATAAAAAGACTAGCTTTTATTATTTGCTTTTAGTCTTGATGTATGGTGACTTTCTCACTGTATTTACTTTGTTAATTTCGATGAGGTCTTAGATGATTGACACAGAATCATACCCATATGGGAGGACACAATGTGAATTCCTATGGCTGTGTATCCTGATCAGTACTTTCCTTGCTACACTTAGTTCCCTTCTGTCCACCAGGGACCTGAGGTAGTGTTATTCCTGATGGTAATTCTTGTCTTATTTTGTTACTAGAGTAAATATTTTCTAAATGCCATGTCTCTGTGAAATTCTTTTTTTTGCGGCACTGGGGATTGAACTCATCACCTCGCGCTTGCCAGGCAGGCGCTTAGGCCACTGAGCTAGATCCCCAGGCCTTCTCTTTTTGAGACAGGGTCTCACTATGCCGTTCAGGCTGGCCTTGAGCTCACTTTGTAGCCCAGGCTGGTCTCAAACTCACAATGATCCTCCTGTCTCAGCCTCCTGAGTGTTGGGATTATAGGCGTGCGCCACCACGCCCGGTTTGAAATTCTTTTCTATATTGATACAACACATTGCCTCACATGCTAATATTTTGCACATGAAAGTCTAAAATTATAGTCCCTCATAGGGGAGTCTTCCAGGTGCTTCTGTTGCTAAGTTTTCAGGATGTGGCAGTTGCTCCTCTCCCAGTCCAGGAGAAAGGGAAATGAGCCATTCCTTTTCCTCTTCCACCAAAACAGAGACACCTTCCAGTCCTTTCTACGTGGTCCATTTTGCTGGAACATCATTCTGCTTTACACATTTTTATTTTCCTCCTTCACTGGAACTGGGTTAAAAAAGGAAAGAGGATAGCTTGGCCAACTTTGTATTTTGCAGCATCCAACAATCTCAGATACTTGAAAAGGTTTTTTAGAATTTTTAATAAATGTTCCCAAAGAGCTTATGTTTTCATTTCGAGTTACATTTCGACAACATTTAATCCCTTGTTATTGCTTTGTCAGACTTTTAATTGAATTATTCAAAACATGAAACAAAGGAAAGAGTTGTAGATAGCACAGTAATATTAACAGAATTACCAGAGTGCTGAGAATTATTAAAGAGGACATTATGTTTGTTAATCAGGCATTTAATTTTGCTTCTGTTTGTTGATAGAAAACATCCTCTTGGAAAGGATTTTCCAAAAACCTTAATTGTGACAATGCCTTCTTAATATCCATGAATATACTATACAAGCCAAAGCTGTTTGAAACCTAATTAGTCAAAAAGATTCCTAATTTCCATTTTAACTATAGAATGGCTGACCAGTATTCCGGTTATATTGGTTTTCAGTGCACAAGAGAAAGCAGACTTTGTAGACAGAACTTAAAAATTCAGGAATCCCAAAGGAAAGATTTTAAATTATTACGGACTATAGTAGCGCACACACACACACACACACACACACACGCAAAGCAAAAAAAAAAAGTAGAAAAGAATATTTGCTCTACTTATTTTGTAAAATCAGCATAATATTAATACTAAAAGATCAATATGAGAAAAGAAATTAAAGACTAATCTCATTCATGAACATAGATACAAAATATCAAATAAAACACTGACAGGCAAAAATCCAGCAGCACATATAAAAGGATAAATATAAAATGACCACGTGGCCTACCTCGGTAAAGCAAGTAAAGCAAGGCTGCATTAGCGAAAAAAAAAAAGCAAAAAAATTGTGTAAATCATATCAGCAAGTTGAAATAGGAAAAAAAATCATATGATTATCTCAACAGATACAGAAAAAATGTTTAATAAAATTCAACATCTATTCATAATCTTTTAAAAGAATTAAAAAAAAAAACATAAATGCTGGCCAAGCACGGTGCTTACGTCTGTAAACCCAACACTTGGGAGGCTGAAGCAGGAAAATCACTGTGAGTTCAAGGCCAGCCTGGGCTACATAGTTCTAGGCCAACCTGGACTTCACAGAAAGACTGTGTCTCAAAAAACCACCACCACCACCACCAAAATTTAATGAATAAACTGTAAGTGTGAAAGAACTTCCTTAAATTAATCAAAGATGTTTACTAAATATCATCATCGAATATAAAACTTGATAGCGAATAAGTATCACATGTAAGGAGAATTTAGCATGTTTGCACACATGCATACAGTTGAGGTACCCACCACTTTTCTTCCTGCTTCTCTCCACTTATCAATTAAGACATTTTCTTGCATTCCCACAATCGTAATGATGAAGCTTACGATATGAATTGTGTGGTGGAGCTCTTTGATTCAATTTTTGAGTTTTTTTAATGAAAAAATTTCTGTATTTTCTTAAATTTGCCTTATTTTGATGAATATTTGAAAAATATTGTGAAATATATTTAATAGCAGAGCAAACTGTTGAACCCATGTTACCGAATGAAGAGTAGTGGTGGCACAACACAATGGTGAGCATGGGTCCATCATCATTGCCACTACTCACAGGATATGTGCCAGCAATATTATCGCTTGGTGTGAAGAAATAGGAACATTTCCATCTTCTTTTTTGCCCATATGCATGTTCTAAAGTGAGCTTGCATTATTCATGGAAGCAGGGGAAAAAGATATTAGGAAAAAAAAAGATTTTTAGCTAATTAATAGGAAAACTACAAACAACCCGATTTAAAAAAATATAATGGATAGGCAATTGAAAGAAGCAGAATTACAAATAGCCTCTAAATATGAAAAGATATTCAAACCAGCTGGTCAGCATGGAAATGCAAATTAAATCAACACATATTTTAAAATTTTCTCCAGTTGGATTGGCAAAGAGGAATGACTATTAGTGCTATAGAGGGTGTGGGAAGGCAGGCCTTTCATATATTATTAATGGGAAAGTGAAACAGTACCACTCTTTTGGAAAGAATTTTGAAGCATTCAAGTGTATTTTTGACCATGACTTTTTAGGCTAAGCAATTCAATTTTAGAAGTCTATCCTATTAAGATCATGGTACTTCCATACGATCCCCAGGTAATCCACTTCTGGCTATATCCAAAGGAAATAAAGTTAACATACAAAAGAGATACATTACCACTGTTTATAGTGACATCACTCACAAAGCACTCACTCATAAAGATAGGAGCAACCTTCGTGGACAAAGAAAATATTACACACACACACACACACACACACACACACAGAAATATTATTTAGTCATAAGAAGATAAAATTCTGTCATTTGCAGCAAAATGGAACTAGAATTCCACATAATGTTTACCAAAACACACGCAGAAAGATGAGCATCACATGGTATCTCTCTCTTAGGATGAAATTTTTTTAAAAAGTCAACTGAAAATAAAAGAGCATACCAGGGAGTGGAAAGTGTGCTGGGATACAAGTGGGGGACGTAGGGTAGGGAGAGGATAGAAGGATGGTTGGATATGATCAGTGTAACAAGTGTACATGTATGGAAATGCCAAATAAAAACAATAAGGAAATAAAAGAATTTGAGAGATAGGAACCTAAAGAGAAGGAGTAAACATGAGACATGAGCCCTGATCTCTGCATCTCTGCACCTGGGTTTTCACTGTACACCTGGGCAGATGTTAAACGTCCTTGTCCTGCAAACAGAAAAAGCACTGATACCAAGCTGTGCTACTGATCACCTTTTATTAGTGACAGCCAGAACATACATTTATGCACTTGTCCTTTCAATGAAAATGTGCTATTTATCTGGGTGGTACATGCTGGAGGTGCAGCAATGAATAAAGGCTGATGCTTGCCTGCAGACTGCTCTAGAGGGTCTACACACTGAAGGCTCATGGAATTTATCCACCCAAGAGGATGTTGGAAGGTGAATGGGTACATGTTAATAATTACAACTATGTAATATTTTACATAAAATATATAAGAAACATAGCACATGGAAGAACATGTTTAATGTAGTTTGTAATAACACAAAAATTGGAAAAAATGTTCATCCTTAAGGTATGTTTGAATGAACTGTGGCCCAACCATGCCACAGAATACTGTGCCACTATTCAAAAGAATTAAGCAAGTCTGTCTTAATCAGAAGGAAAAAAGAAAAAGAACAAAAAGTTTTACATAAATCAATGTTAAAATACTATCTATATCTATATCTATATCTATATCTATATACACATAGAGAGAGTATAGGTTTTATACTAGGTAGAAAGCAATTTTTTTTTAATAATAGCACATGTAAGTATATATAATGTATCAACATAAATATAGGATAAAAATGGCTTATGGTCAGTGCTAATAGTGTTCACAACTTCTGGAATTTGAAAAGAAGAAATTTTATTTCTTTATACAATTGTCTATATATGAATAATTCTTAATTTCTATGTGTTTGAGAATATAACTAATCTTTATTATCAGGATTTTACATTTATGTTTGAGTGCACAGGATGCGACTGTGACGTTAAAATAACTTCACTACTACTATTGTTATCTTAATAACCAAAAGAAATGTTCCTGTAATGAACTCAGGCCTAAATCTTTGTCTGTCTATTCAAAGAATAAGCCATGTTTACTTAGAATTATATTTCACTGCTTGTAAAATTCGTTAGAATGATTAGTAAAAATAGTTAAGAATTAACTTTCAGTAAGAGTCTCTCTATTTTTAGAAATAATGACCAATAACAAATTATCCTACACTAACTTCTTTAATTTAGAATTTCTTTTTATGATATTTCAAAATATAGTCCAGAATTGGCTATTTCTACCTAATAAGAAATAAATTTCTTATAATGTGCTGGAAATAGCAAATGATGTATTAATCATTAATAACTAAAATTAGTGGGGTAATTTTCAATATTTTTTTTTCTGGCACCAGAGATCAAACTCACAATCTTGCGCTTGTCAGGCAGGCACTTAGGCCACTGAACTAAATCCCTGACCCTTTTCTTTTTGAGGCAGAATCTCACTATGCAGTTCAGGCTGGCCATGGGCTCACTTTGCAGCCCAGGCTGGTCTGGAACTTGCAATGATACTCCAGCCTCAGCGACCTGAGTGCTGGGATTACAGGCATGCGCCACCACGCCCAGCCTGGAGTAATTTTTTAAATAATAAGATGTTTGTTTCAAAAACTGTGTAGTAGGCATGACATATAAAACTACATATTCACATTTACTCCTGGGTGAAAAGGCAGGAAGTTGTGATATAAATGTCATCAATTCAAAATTATAGATTTAACAGAAATCTTTAACTTTCCATTGCTTTTGTAAATATACATTATATCATACCAGCTACTTGTTATCTATTATAATAAAGAGACTTTGTTGTTTCTTACCTGATTACAAAAAAGAACCATTCATACCAGTATTCATATATTAAGGGAATTACATGCTTTCCTTTAAAATTTCTCATGGAAGATGTAAACCTAATCAAACTTTTCTTCCCTCTAGCTGGTAACCTCTGCTTGAACTAAAGAGTTGAAATATTATTTAATCATGATACATTCCACTTTTCACAGTTATGAGAAACATTATTTTGCAGCTATAGGAGCAACAAAACAAAATGCTTTTAGTCTATGTGACGAAAAATATATTTTTAAATTATTTATTATTTTAAAAGGCTTAATTTCTTATGACAGTACATTTTCATTTTCTGTATTTTAAATATTTCTTTTGGAAAGAGGAATTTTTGAAAACGATTGTAATATTCAATCAGTCTGGGGAGCAGAGACTCTCATTCTGACTTGTGCCTCAGAGAGAAACAACATGCTAATTTCAGTTGGCAATCTTTACTTGATTCCTTCAGTCCAAACTCAACTATTATTAACCTTTGTTTGTGACAATTGAAGAGAATAATGGTTGAATTTGGGGCCTTTAATGTCACATTGAAATCAATAGCTGTAAATGGTAGTTGCCACAGTTCTAACTGATCTGTCACATTCAAACAAAAGAAGGGCTTTCCCATTTCATAGAAGATAGCTAAGACGATTAAACACACACACACACACACACACACACACACACAAGAAACTCAAAAGACCTTTAAAATGTTAAGAAAATGCACTGATCACACTATATGGTTATAAAATTATATTTTTTTTACTAGTTTAACAGTGTTTTTTGTTTTGTTTTGTTTTGTTTTTTTTGGTGGTTGTTGTTCTTTGCTTTTTAATAACTGAAATTGTAAGTCAGATACAAAAGATGTAGCAGCTTTATCCAGATTTCAGAAACTGGGCTATGTCATAAAAATAAATTGAATTGTCCTTCTCAGATCTTAAGTGGTGGGGGTACTGATGATAAGCGTCTTCGTAAGCTGGCAAAGCCAGTAATTTCAAAGGCTGCTAAATAAAACAGCTCAAAATCCTTAAAACCAGAGCTCTGGAGGCCACTGAAAGTCCTCTTATCATTGCCTCCACTCCCAACATAAATCTATCTTTAGATTCCAGAACATTCATTGGTGGTAAACTTTCAGTGTTGAACTTTGACCTTGTCTTTACTTTTCTATTTTTCTGTATATATTAGGGATGCTCATTAAGGGATTTTAGTTCATGTTCTCATGTAACTTTGCTTTGTGTATTTGCAATCTCTGAACCTAATAATGGTTATAATTGGCTGGACATTGATTAATTCCATTAAGAACATAAGTTGACTTTGAATTGTTAAGTTTTATGAATTAATGTTACAGTACTTTATCAGGAAGAAAATTCTTTGATAATTTTTCCATATAATAATAACAGACCTCCAAATTTTATTAAGACATAATATGATAAATTTTTATTCACTGAAATGCATTCCAACAGTCCTTTGAAAAATTAAATTAGTTGTTCTTGGAAGTAGAAAGATTCAATAATTTAAGAACACAGAAGATTAAAAAAAAAGAAAAGTAGGCAAGATCATGTTTTTAACTTGCCTTAAGCAAAAATACTATTTTTTTTCTCAGCTTATAATTTTAGAAGATGATTTTCACACTTGGAATTTTCCAAAATTATTAGTTTAAGGACCTCATGACTTTGTAAAACATTGAACTCCTTTGAAATAAATTTACTGATTTAAGGGGAACGAATCAGTTTCAAAGGTTTTTCTTTTTTTCTAACTTATTTCTTCCCACTAGAGTATGAGATTTCTGCTTCTATCAAATTACCTGGGACAAAAACACACAGCATTCTGTAAAAGTATTTCTGCCAAAAAGAAAACCTTCCTTTGTAGTAGTTGCTGGGTTTTGTGGCATAAATACTGCTACCACCACCTGTTTCAAGCTACCAACTGTCAGGCTTGATTCAGGCATAGAGCTCTTCCGGCACCCAGCCTGTTGACCAGCAGAGGCACTGTTCTTAGCTCAGCACTGGGGGCTTGCCCACAGGCAAGCAAAGGGTGTAGTAAAAGAGGTAAGATAGAGCATGAAATTTTTCAAACATCAGGACATCTGAAGACACCCAAACATTTACACTGATGGCTCAAGGACTTTGCCCACTGAGGCATAAAAGATTCAGAGAACTTTGACCACCGACATTTACTATTATCTTCCCACCTAATATCCCTTGCCTTCTTGCAAGCCCTCTAAAAAGCCCACTTTTCTTTGTTCTCCACAGATGGCCTTTTCTCCCTCTGTCTGCCTGCACCGAGGCAGAATAAATTGCATGCCATGTTGTCATTACACAAGCTTGATGTTCTCGGCTGGTCCCTGCTTTAAGCCATTCCTTACACCAGCCAGCTATCACTGAACATGGAATTGGATCCAGCACAACTGGACCAGTTAGGCTTCAGCTGTGAAAGATTTCCAGCCATTATGTAGCCATTATGAGCAGAGCTAGGTCACTAACCACAGAAAAGTGTATGCCTAATTTTGATGAGAGAATCACAGAGATATAATGGATGACCAAGAAACCAGCCATTTTTATGTGATCACCTTGCTTACCTGTTTTGAGATAAAGAATATAAGAACCATTAACTTGAAGGTAAACTAAATAATCTTTAAGGCAAACTCATCTTTTTGTTATATTCAACTAAAGAACTCAAAATGTTCATCTTTAATGATTGTGGTCTCCGGTGAAATAATTTAGAAATAAGGTAATTCCATGGGTTCCCTTGGATATACTGTATTCAGTAAGTCTTCTTCTTAAATCATCCTATTTTAAGGAAGGGAGGAATTTTCATAAGAAAAGTCTTTCTTGTCAAAACCTGTTGGTAAAGATAAAAATCTGGGCATATCTGCAGTAAATTGGGTTCTTTGTGATTTAACATGACATAATTGAAGGTATTCTACGAATCCAATTGACATGTACATGATTCCAATGTATGTGAATGTATATGTAGTAGGAGGGAAGAAATAGGGAGAGAGAATTGGTAACTCATTTTTAAGTGAAAATATTAAAATTAAACAAGATAACCTAAGCCTAAGGTGAGAAATTAGGACTCATTGAGCTAAACCATAGGAATCACCATGCGTAATACTGCTGACAAGGACCTGATGCCACAGTACTCTTCCATCTTTGAGCAATTTCTCTCTGTAACTAGTCTTTCCTGTCACTTTCTTGCAAATGTCAGCAGTGGATGGAGTGTGGTAGGTCGTCTACTGGTGGTTAATGTATATTAGGTATGTGTTTATGGGATTCTTGCCAAAGAACCTAGTATGTAAAACAGTTATGTGGGAGAAACTACTAAAGTAAACTTGTGATCAGTTTTTGTCCAGTATATTCATGTGAGTTTATGCAAGAAATATATATTCTTGGTGTGTTACTATACAATTCCATAATCACTTACAAAAATCACATTTGTTAATTGTATCACTGAAATTATCTGCACCTAACTTATTTCCACTTGAACTAAGCAGCCAAAATCTGAGATATATTAAAATCTCTCGTTGTGGTTTGTGTGGTGCCCCACTTTTTCCTAGTTACAAACCTTCTGCTAAGCTTTAAGCCTTATAGTTATGAGTTGCATATTTTATCTTGTTTGCTATATAATTTATACATATAGTTTTGGAAATCATACCTGTTTCATTATACAATGTTGATAATGCTTTGTCTTCATCAGTTTTTTTGGCCATATTTTTACTGTTTTCTTAACATTGTCATTTTTGCATTATCTCTTTTTTTCTATTTTAGATTTTTAAAAATACAGTATGAATTTTTAAAATCTTGATTGAGAAATCAGTTTACCAAGGAGTTGTAACTGATCTATTTGATTCATTGCTTCATATTATTTTGTTCACTCTGCTCATTTTATTCATTTTCTTTCCTTTTTTTTTTTTGATATTTATTTATTTATTTTGGTACAGGGGATCGAACTCATGACCTCGCACTTGCCAGGCAGTTGCTTAGGCCACTGAGCTAAATCCCCAGCTTCTTTCCTTTTTAAAATTCTATTAATTCAGAAATTTCTTTGTTGTATTGTTCATAATAATGTGCAAAGGAATATTTATGTATTATTACTAAGTTCAATAATCATGATTGCCCCATTAGAACAACCTGCTTTCACGTTTCACTCCTTAGTTCCTCCTCCTGCCACCATTTTAATCAGTTTTAGATTCCTTCCTTCCTTCCTTACTCCATCTTCTTTCTTCCTTTCATAATTCTTGGGTTTTGCTGGTTAACTGAAAATTTTTATTTGCAGTCTTTTTTTAAATGGACATGCATACAAACCTTGAAACTATAGGATAATTTTTATTCTAAATCTTACTTATAGAATTATCATCATGTAAGTATCTCAGAGTGCTTAATATTATTCATTGTTTTGTTCTGATGGAACATTGTTTTGCTTCTGATGGGGTTGTTTTTGACGTTGAGAGCATTTCCTTGAGACTTTTCATTAGATATGATGTCAGTACATGGGTGGCATATTATTTGAATTCCTGGATATCGAAAACCATTGTGCTTTTTCCCTTAACGTTTGAGTATTGTATTAGCTGGTATAAGGATTCTTGGATCATAGTCTTTTTCTTTTACAAGTAAGCCAGATAATCTTTCTTTTGTAAGAAAACTACTTTTTTTTGTTCTGGGTGGAAGAATTTTTTCATTAGCATTGGAGGTCAGATATTTCCCCTGATTATGTCTAGGTGTGTGGCTTCTTATAAAATTAATCCCATTGATCTTAGTGAGCTCATTCACAAAAACATCACACATCTTTCTTCAATTCAGGGAATTTTTATCCTATTATTTCCATAATTATCACTTTTATTACATGCTCCATTTTTCCACGTCTAGATTTTTTGTTCTTTGCATATTATGGCACCTGGATCGTCCTCTAGTTTTCTTATTTCTTCTTTCCCCTTTTCATTTGATTGTCCACACAACTAATTCAGTTCTCAGCTGGGACTATTTTTTTTTTCAGTTACACTATTTGATTTGAGAACCCTGAAAATCACGATCGTTAGTTCAAGTAACTATTATTTTTATTTTATAATTGCGTCTCCTTGAGAATACTCATTATGTTAAAATAGTGTTCTCCTTGATCTCATTCATTAGCTCTTTCATAATAGTAGCTGTCTGTTCAGCTTGACCTCCCTCTCATAAATAGAGAAACCATAAAGTAGGTAGGAATTTTTCTTTGACTTCCCAGTTATATAATATTTTATCACATAAGAACAGGTCAAAGTTGGAGGTTCTCCTGAGCAGCTGTGAAGGTTGTGGGAAATACAAAACTTTTGATTTAGGAGACTTGTGGTTACGCACTAACATACTTGAACTCCTTCATTGAGAAATACATACGATTAGGTTCTAACACCCTCCAGAGGCAAGTACAACAATGTCAGTTCCTTCCAGTGTGAATAACTGGAGCAATTTACCCACTCTTCACTACTCCGCAACTCTCCCAGCACTGCCTGCCCAGCAGGACAAGACATCCTCCCACTCCGAGACTGTGAAACACGGCAGCTGTGTTCTCCCTGCATGAATAGAGCAACACCGGCGTATGTGCTGGTCTCTCCAGTGGCCAGGAAACGCACTGCATCTATTCCAGATATTCTCAGACCTCTCTTCTTCTCCCTGCCCTGTTGTGGAAATCTTATACTTGCTCTTTTCTCGGGCCTCAAACCATCAATTAGTGGCCAACTAGTGGCCTCTTTAGGTGTTGATTTGCCCTGGCATCTTTTAGCTTCTGATTGGACAGGGAGTACTTCAAGATTACATTTGGTA
>RJWT010031281.1:0-14387 GCA_004365215.1 Cuniculus paca | reverse complement strand
TTTTCCAGAACTGGTAAATAATTAGTCATTTCAAGGGACCATTAGGGGTATTACAAATATCTGGTGCCTTAGTCACTTGCCTTGTCACTAAGACACAATACCTGACACCCACAATTTAAAGGGAGAGAGGTTTATTTTGATTCACAGTTTTGGAAGTTTCAGACCATGGACAGCAGGCTCCAAGACAGAAATGGCATGGGGGAAGGTTCTGGAAGATAGTTGCTTATATCGGGGCAGTCAGAAAACAGAGCAGGAAAGGAGAAGCTGGAGAGGGAAAAACGCCCTTCCAGATCACACCCCCAGTGGTCCATCTCCACCCAGGCCCAATCTCCTAAAAGAAAGTCAGCTATAGCACCTCGAGGATCAAACCACTGCCAACACCACCTCCAACTTCGGAAGACATTCTAGATCTAAGTTATAAGAACTAGATTCCTCTCCATATCCTTCTGCTATTGTTATAAGAAACAGATGAATTTATCTCAAGGAAAGAAAATGAAGTCACATTTTTTTACTATACCTTTTGGATTTTCTTCAATTATTAGATAAAATATGTTTGTGAAAACAGTCAACTCTTTAGATAAAATTGTACTTAACTTTCTGTTTAAAAGTACATTTTAATCTCATTTGTCATGTTGCATGATAATTTTTTAGTCATTTCTGTGGCGTGAGCTTCAGGCTTGCCTAAGAAAAACAGTACATGTGACAACCCCCGTGAAAAGGACATTTATGTACCTAGACAAAAGGAAATGTTTGAAATGGCAATCTATGACACCCAGCAAATGCTAAGCATCTTATTTTACCATAGCATTTTGATTTCTGCTGCACAGAGGAGAAAAAAAGATAAAACATGAGAATAGAAAGTGTGAAAATAGTTTTTTAAAAATAGAGTATTTTAAGCTTGAATGCTAAGAACAAACAAAAAATAAAAGCAGTGGCTTGAAAGCCCTTCCTTGACACTAATGAAAATGCAGAGATTTACAAAGCTCACCAAGATTTTAGCTACAGATAAGATAGGTGATACATGTAGTAAGTATGGATTTAGGAGAAAGGAGGAAGTCATTTCTGTGGTGTGTCTTCTGTGTGCCAGGCTATGATCTAGGCATATTTTAATTCACAGTCTTGGATGGTGCCAGATTTTACATATAAGGAAGCTAAAATTCAGTAGGTTAGGTAACTTGACCTGGTCTCATAGTTGTGCAAGACAAAATGGAACTAAAATCTTGCCTGATCAGCAGAGCCCATGATTTTTCTAGTACATGACATTTTTAAAAATTCTCAACTAGAACATTCTAGTTAAGAAGTATGATTGAAATTGGCACTGAACTAATTGAGTATCAGACATGAATGTGACAAATGGACTGATCTGTGTCTTAGTATTTATTTATTTATTTGAATTTTATACTTTTTAAGGAACAGCTAAATTTGAGGGAAATTTCACTATTGTAATCTAAAATATTTGACACATTTATTAAGTGCTGTATGCCTAGAATAACAAAGGCACATTATATTTCATTGAGTCATGGTGATTTATTCCATAAACCAAATAGCCACAGAAGTGTGTTGTCATCTTTTGATGACCTACCATATCTTGCTTCTCAGCCTTTTGGCTAAGATCGAGGGTGATAACCTACCATAGTTTACTTCAAGTGATTAAAAGAAAATAAAATGTTAAATTTCAGACTACTGTCCCACATGTAAATCACAACAGCAAACCTATGATAAGATAAGCGTTGTAAAGGAACACTTAGATGATCAGTGAGACCTGTGAAGGATTTGGTGAGACCCGACATCTAATCATAGGACAGCCTCTTGAGGTCTATTCTACTTTAATTCCTGATAATTCTGCAGTGTTTATATTTGCCAAGGAAAAACAGACTTCCCTGAGTATACTTCTAGAAAATGCTTTCCCAAATTGTTTGTTTTTCAGAGAAGGAGAGTTGTTACCAGATCGATGTGCTAGAGAAAATGAAAAGCCCTTGATTAGCAGCCAAGAGGCCTCCTAATGAAATGACATTTTCCTCCAGGGATTTCAAGTGGTTAATAAAATGCAGTGCCCTTCATGTAAAGTGCTTCTGTTTGTTTTATGCTAGTCTGAGGTGAATTTTGTAAACACTGATACAATATAAAAGTGGTCTCTGAAATAGATGAATTTGCATGTCCATGTATGTATCAAAGCAAAAATTTTATTTACATTACACAGCTGAGTTGTGTAGTTAAAGGTAAATTTACCATGCACACATCCTAAAAAATCCTTCATATGCCTTAAGCCATTAGAGAGGAAAAGACATACTTAATAGCCTGAAATAGCAATAGCTCCTGAATGAAAAACTATGTCTTGAGTGATTCAAAACACTTAATTCTTTAAAAAACAAATAATCTCTGATGATTTTTGCAGAAGCAAATAACCTGCTATATTATGATCTTTATTGTGTCATAACTTAAATGTGTGTTTAAATATATAGATTATTATATACATGATACTTTCATATAAATGTATGCATATAAAATGCTTTAATGTTAAGACTTTGAAGCACACAAAACCTAATGGAAAACACTTTAATGTCTTGAGAATTCCACAGCATCTAAGAGTGAAGATGAATTAGCCCTCTAATCAAGAACTAGAAGACCCTCCCCCATCTGTTTCCTGTCTCTGTTTTTTTTTTTATTTTAAAGAGAATAAAACAAAACAAAATAAAGTGAAACAGAACAGAGTTAACACAATAAAGCATTTCAGAACATAACACTGCAAGCAATACAGGTCTTCAAAACATAATGACATCTCCTGTCTCTGTTTCTGTCTCTGATCTCTGTCTCCTATCTCTCTCTCTCTCTCTCTCTCTCTCTCTCTCTCTTTCTCTCATCCTTAATTCTCTCTGAGCAGTTTCTTCATCCCTCTCTATTGCTGTCAGGGATTTCCATAGCCTCCACAATAATTACTAGTTGGGGGTCTTTTCCACCAAAAGCATTACTTTGATAGAAGTCTCTTAATTCCAAACTCAGATTCATGATAAACGTATTTTATATCATTAAAACATAGAAGTTCCTTCCACAAGCTGAATAAGCAAAGTAGTGACACAATCAACTAAAAGAAGAAAAGCTTATTTTTGGCTCATGGTTTCAAAGGGTTTGGTCCATGTTTACTTGGCCTCATCACTTTGAGAACATGACTAGCCTTACATCCTGACAGGAGCTTGTGATGGAGAAAGCCCTTACCACATGACAACCAGGAAGCAAAAAAAAAAGAAAAGAAAAAAGAAGAAAGGAAAAAAGAAAAGAAAAGAAAAGAAAAGAAAAGAAAAGAAAAGAAAAGAAGTCATTGTCCCCTTCAAGTGTGTGTTCTCAGTGGTATAACTCTTCTGCTAGTCTGTACCACTTAAAGGTTCCATCATCTCGCAGTAGTGCCACTGAGAAGCATTTCGCATATGGCCTTCAGAAGACATTTAATACCCAAGCCCTAACAGTATCTAAATACCAAAACTATCTCAGATGTAAATTAACAGAAAATGTGTTCCTCGCCTAACTTGAGGCAGCTGCCATCCTCTGAAATGGTCAACTGTACCAGGGATTCCGAATCACCATGCTGATTTGTCCTTGGAGGGAAGACGTTTCACCTATCCTCATGAAAAGATGAGGTGAAAAATTCAATACCTCTAACTCAATAACCTTACATAGTTAAGTTTCAATTTAAATAGGACTGTTTCATTATGTATCTGAGCTTAGAAATAAAAAAGTTATTGCCATTCATCTTTTTCCACATTGGCTATGTCCTCCATCCCCCACACACCTATTGACTACCTACTATTCATTTTGAAAACTCAACTTAGGATCCTCTGTGTTGACGTCCTTAACCATGTCTCTCTTTGCTTCCAAAAGCACCTGACTGTTCATACATTACACACTGGTCACACCCACTAATACAGTAGCCTGTTTAAAAACTAATAGGTCATTCACATATTGAGTATTTTATTTCAGTGATTATTCTTAAACTGTTATGTATACTGGATGGATGACTTCTGTGAGTCACCTATGGGTGACATCTGAATAATGTATCTATTTGTGAAAGTACTAGACACAAATCTTATGCTCCATAGTTTTTTCTTCACCTTAGAAAGTCTAAAAATAATTTGATCTCCATTTCTCCTTCACATCTTCTTTAGGTTCACAGGCCAGCTCCATCAAAAAGAAAATGTCTAACATAATCCCCATGTTTTCACTTTTAATTTAAGGCATTATACTTTATTTATTTCTTAAGTAAAAGTATATACATATATAAAGGAGTGTGTTTGAGAACTTTACAAATATAAAGATACCTTGACACTTTACATCTCACATTAAAGAGTAAATTTGCATATTTCTACCTAAATATGGACATGGAATAACACCCTGTTAATATGTTGCTTTTCTGTTACACTTTTTATACCCACAAGAAAAGAAGAATTACCCATCTGCCTTAATATTTTACCCATCTGAATAGCTCCCCCAAGTATACCCATGGTACACATTTTGAGTGATCATAATCCTATACGCATAAACTGAAAGAAGTTAAGACAGTCTCTCAGAGGATATCAGAGTAACATATTTCTACTTCTGCATTATATATGTGGGAATGGATATACATTTTGTCCTGCAAAACTTTGGAGAAGTGATTTTATTTCCTTTTATCTTCGATTTCTTTACCCATAAAATTAACTTTATCCCCTGGATTGTTATGATGGTTCATATGATTTACCTGAAACTCCAAGTACCTATTGTGCATCATGTCCCTCCTCATGCTGTTCAAGTCAAGGAATGTTACTGGGAAGCCAGGCACAGAGTCGCCACGTGGACACTGACAGGGCAGAGGTATTTTACATGCAGGGTACACACACCAAGCGTTCAGTGTGCAGTTTGTTCCCACCAACCCACTCTCAGATTCCTGCCATGGTATTTAAGGTGTGGAGAGAGTCACAGTGCCCTAAGGATCCATGAGTGTGTCAAATGCAAGAAGAGGGTCAGCACCAGAACCAAGAGTTCAAACAAAATACGGCTTCCTAAACTAGTGGCTTGCTTGGTAGTAAATAGTGTACTGTTGTTTTATTACTGCCAATAAAAAAGAAGAGACAGCACAAAGACATTATTGGAACCTGCCTCTGCCCAGACACTCAGGGGTTGAGTCCATTTGTTCTACTCCTAATCTCTTGGGTGGACTTGAGAATTGCCTCTGTACAATTTCAGAAAGAGCCGAGAGCAAAATAGTGCACTGCATAGACTTGACTCTGATGGCATGCAAATTCACTCTGAAATGGAGCTCAAATGTGGAAATCTACTTTTTTTAAAAAGATGCTTATCACTGTTTAAGACAATGTCTAGAAAGCCACAACAATGTTAAACTGGGGAACATGGCCCTGCAAAAACAGCCAGATCACCAGAGTTTTATAGAACAGCCTTCAATTAAAATGTTCATGCCTCCACAAATTCCTGTCTCCATGAATATGGTTGTATTTGCTAAACCACATACTCCATTTTTGGTTATCCCGGCTTTGTAGTCACCTTAACTGTAACTGTGAAAAACAGATATAATTTTCAATGAGGGAGAATGTTGTCTTACTCCACAGATAGCAGGCTGGAACCAAAAGGTGATAATGAGATTGATGAACCTATGACAATATGTCCAAACACAAGTAATAAAACTATTTTCTATTCCAACCAGCCTGAGTGATAGAATGTAGTGAGTAGTAATTTTAGAGTTCTTTAAGGAAGGTATATCAGAATGTAAGGAAAGAGAGGAGAATTTATAGTCTTATACAATCCCCTCAGGATGCTTAGACGAATATACAGAATTGACTATATGGGATTTCACAACTATGCTAAAGTTATTAAAAACTTTGAATTGTAGAACACTAAAGGAATTTGTTCATTCATCAGACATTTATCTCCCAATATTGAGCCAGGCTCTGTGTTATGAGAACATCTTTGTTATTGACATGACATTTTTCTCTGCAGTCTTCTACAAGGGGCTATTTTTAAAAAGAAAATAAAGGTGAATATGAATCACAAAGGTCCCTTAAGGATAACTTGTAGGTTATGTATTTGTAACTTCTTGCTTATTGCTCATGGAAATGGAGAGGTTAGCTCATAAAAATGACCACAAATAAATCCAGTTTCCCTTGCAAGAATACTATCATATTTCCTGAAAGGAATGTGAAAAGGAGGACATTGTTGTTTTACAAACATTGGTTTTAAAATAAAACTGTAAATAGCAAGTCACAGTATTTGTGGTAGTTTAAGGTGAATTCTTCATTTCTGAGAAAATACAGGCTTCCTGTGCTTAGCAACAAAAGATAAGCTGTTCATTGTCCCATCTCTGGGCAGTTTTTCACAAGTGTGCTGCACCAGACAGAGTTCCCCAGAGAAATAACACATGAACACATATACACATTGATTGTAGAAGTCACCTCATGTGATTCTGGAGGCCAAAAAGTTCCATGATCTGCTCTTCACAAGTTGGAGACCCAGGAAAGCCAGTAATATAATTCTCATACCTTCAAAGTCTCAAGAACCAGGAACACCGAGGCCCAAGGGCAGAAGACAAATGTCCCAACTCAACAGGGAAAATGAATTCACCCTTCCTTTGCCCCTTTTATTTGGACCCTCAACAGACGAGAAGATGCCCACCTCCATGGTGAAGGCAGATCTTCTTTATTCAGTCTTCTGATGCAAGCACTAATCTCTTTTGGAGACAGCCTTACAGATACACCCAGAAGTATTGCTTTCTCAGTCATCTGGGCATCCCTTGGCCCAGTCAAGGTGACACATAAAATTAACCATTATGTGCTCTAAGTACATACACTTGATAAAACTTGTGTCTTGTGAGACACATGATATAGAGAGCTCAGTGGTTTTCAGCATAGGCAATTGGTTAGAATAACTAGTGTAGCTGATAGGAGAGAAGACAGGTGTTTGGTTTTGTTAAATATCACTCATAAGTCAAAGTCATAAATCACTATTTTGATATTCAAGAACAGAACTACCATTTGGAGTAAAAGTTTCCTAACACAAATAATGCCATGATATCAAGGATCTGTACTCTGATTTTTGCTTGAGTTACTCTTACATAATGAAACTGTTCTCTTTCCCTCTAGTAACTTCCATGTAAAGCTGTTAGACTTTTCATATGTGGGATAAGCCAGTGGAGAAGAATCTTAGCCACCGATAATACCTCAACATTTCACAAGATTGCTTTGAGAACTCCGGGCTTATGAATGGTTCAAGGAATTGTATCTTTTTCCCAACTCAGCCATTACCAATTGTGCAACCCACAAGAAAGCCATGTTTAGCATTTCTCCATATTTTAAGAAGAAATGGTGACTCATGCCTGAGAGGCAAGATAAGCAGAAAGGTCTAAGGCATCTTCCAATCAGGCTTGCCTTTGCTGCACATTTAAACCACAAAAGAGCCTCATTTCATAACAAACCAGAGACCAAGTCTAAATTAGTGTGTATACAATCTTGGAGCACTGAAGGCTTATGCAGTTGCAGGAATTGTGGTGGTGTAGATCAAACAGCCATGTAGAAACCCTTATGTCATTTAAAGAAGATTGTCTTCTTCATCTTAGTTTTTCTTGTAATTTTAACAACTATATGTTCATGTTCTGTTTTCTGGCAACCTAGATCTGCTCTTCATTTATTTTTTAGTCTCAATAGAAATTAAGTGTTTTGGCCATCAATATTCGTGCCTGTCTTTTTTCAGTCTCTCGTGAAGAAGACCAGATGGAATAAGACCTTTAATATAGTTACACATTCACTGGAGTTGAAATAATGGGCTACTAATTTTCCATTTCTATAGGCAAAAATCCTCATCTTCTCTTAGGGACATGATATGCTGGGCTACAGTCTTGTTCTACAACGTGGGGTGAAGCATCAAAGACTGCAGCACAAAGAGTAATAGCAGAGACATACAAGGGTTTAATGAGAAATAAGAATTTTAGGGTGCATGAATGAAGAATCATCCTATCACTGGAGTTCACTTACTTGATGGTAGAATCTCAAATATATTTATTTGAAGGAAAGAGGCAAGTAACAATCCAAGTTGACCAGTTTGATCTGTTGATTCCAAATGTCACTTTGAATCCATGAATTGTTTCCTTGTGAATTGAGTAGACATAATGAGAGACTTTTCCATTGAGGAAAATCCTACTTCAAGATATATTGGACTAAGTCTTGCAAAATCTGCAGCCAGAATTCATAGTAGACTTGGTGAAGATCCAGTAGATCCATTGCATGTGCCTGTTCTCTGACATGACAAGAATCAAGAGTGGGCCAATACGCAAGGACCTTTACTAGATCCTGGGTAGGAAAAAAATGATCTGTCAATCCAATACCATCCTGATCTGACAGGATCCTGGGACTGCAATGCTTGTTTTGTTAAGGGTCAACCATACAAGAAGTGGTTCCAGTACCACTCTAGTGATTGAAGGACATTGTACAGAGCAGACAAACCTTTTCTAGAGTAACTAGCTGCAGTCAGTCACTATGACACAAATGTGTTAAAGTCATGTGCTTTCTTGACGTGACTAAGCCACAGTGGTAAATAATGCTACCAATGTTATTTTACTGTGGTTTATCTTGGGGCATCAAACAATCTCAAGCAACTTGAAAATATTAAGTATACATTCTCTGTAGAAGTGAAGCTTAGAACTTCACCAAGCAGACTTAATCGTCAGATGAAACACAAACGCTTCATAAGGAAATATTCTATAAAGGTCTTTAAAATCTCAGTTTAATTCTTTTTCTATATATTTGATCAAAATATTCTTTTTTATTTATGAAAAAAGGTAAAACAGAATTTCATAAAGTAATAGGAAAATAGCAACAGTTAATACATTGCATATTGTCATTTTCAACATAGTTACTCAGAGTAGAAGACATGGGCATAAAAAAATTGTACAATCGATGTTAGTATGAATCTTCCTTTTTAATGAACTAAGAGACACTAATAGTATGGCTACCTTGCATTCTTCTTCCTTTTCCTTTCCTTCCTTTCCCCTTTCCCCATCCTAGTTCCTTTTTCCTTTTAAACAATTACTCCCCATTTCTCAATATCTGTTGTACATTCTAGACCTAATTTACTTTTTCAATTTCTCACACCAGGGAGGCAATACAAGGTTTATGCATGTGAGTTGATTTATTTCACTTATGAGTATGGTCTCAAGTAGCATCCATTTACTATAAAAGTCTCAAATTTATCCTTTTTATGGCTGAGTAGTATTCCAGTATATAAAAATACCATGTCTTTTTTATCCATTCCTTGGTTGATGGACATATGGATTATTTTCAAGATTTAGCTATTGCAAATTGTGCTGCTAATAAACATGGGTGCAAATATATTGCTATGGTATGATGTTTTTAATTCTTCTGGGAAGACACCCAGAAGGAGAATAGCTGGATTGATTGGGACTTCTAATCCTAGTTTTTTGAGGAATCCACACTGATTTCCACAGTGGTTGCACTTGCCAGCACTGTCACCAACAATGAAGAAGGGTTCCTTTTCCCCACAGCCCTGCCGGAATTTGTTATTGGTTGATTTCTTGGTGATAGCCATTCTTTCTGTAGTGAGATGGAATCTCAGTGTTGTTTTAATTTGTATCTCTCCAGTGACCAATGATGTTGAACATTTTTTCATTTTTCATTTGTATTTCTTTGTCTGAGAAGTGTGTATTCATCTCAGATGCCCATTTTTGGATTGGGTCTTCAAATTTAGGGAGGTCTGAATTTTTTCAATTCTTTGTATGTTCTAGATAGAGGTTCTTTGTCAGAGGGACAATTGGCTAAAATTTTTCTGTGTGTGTGTGCTGTCTTTTTACTCTGTTGGTGACTTCTTTTGATGTGCAAAAGCTTTTTAATGAGATCCCAGTTCTTGATTCTTTGAAGTATTTCCTTTGCAGTTTGTGTTTTGTTCATGAACTCTCTGCCTATACCCATGTCTTCAAGATTTCTACCTACATTGCCTTCCAGTAGACTTATTGTTTCTGTTTGAATATTTAGATCTTTGATTCATTTTAACTTTAATTTAGTGCATGGTGATAGATATGGATCTAGTTTTAGTCTTTAGCATGTAGAGTCAGATTTTCTAGCAACATTTATTAAAGAGGCTATCTTTCTTCCAGTGAACATGTTTGGCCGCTTTGTCAAAGATAAGGTGGCTGAGTGTGTTTGTATTTGTGTCTGCATCTTTTAATCTGTTCCACTGATCCTCAGGTCTATTTTTTTGTCAGTACCATGCTGATTTTATCACAGTAGCCTTGTAGTATAATTTCAAGTCTGAGATTGTGGTGCTTCCTGCCTTGCCCTTTTTGCTCAGGATTGCCTTTGCTATTTTAGGTATCTTCTGTTTCCAAATGAATTCTAGTAATGTTTTCTCTAGTTCTGTGAGTTATGCTAATGATATTTTGCTCACGATTGCATTTAACCTGTATAACAGTTTTGGGAATATGGTCATTTTCACAATGTTGGTTCTTCCTATCCATGAGCAAGGGATATCTTTCCATTTTCTGATATCCTCTTTGACATCCTTTTTCAGAGTACTGAAATTTTCAATATGCAAATCTTTTATTCCCTTTGTTATGTTGAGAACTAAGTATTTCATTTTTTATTTTTTTTGGATGCTATTGTGAAGGGTATTGTTTACCTAATTACTCTCTCAGTGAGTTTGTTGTTTGTGTACAGGAATGCTATTGATTTTTGAGTGCTGACTTTGTACTCAGCTACACTACTGTAATTCTGAATCACAAGAATCTTCATTTACGTGACAATTGTTCTAATTTTTGAAGTTGCTTTTCATAAATTTATGTCCATTTGAATTTTCCTTCACATACAAGTTGATTTCTTAGATTCAAAAATCATATAGCCACACACTTACTGATGTGAAAAAGTTTTTGCCAAAGCAAAATTTAAGACCATATGTCACAGTGAGACTTTCTGTGGTTAAAATCACCACTCCTTGGGCAACACTTCTCTTTCTCTTTTTATTCCACAATATGAAGGGTTTTGTGTTTAAAGGCATTCAGAGATTATCACAGACTGACTATTCTCCACACGACAGGATTTCTTCCAAAATTCCCCGGAAGGTCTGCATCACCATGGGAACCACTGCACAATTGACCTGGACCCCAGCGCCTTTATGAAAAAATTATCATAGTCACATCCCCTCTTCTGGCTCCATTCCACTATACCCATATAATTTGGAGATATCTGAGCCTGGTGCTTAAAATGTCATACCCAGGGGCGGTGGTGGGGGACTCTGAAGTTGAACAAATTCTCCAGACTGCTCAATCTCAATATGACTTGAGAATAATAAATTTTGGGATTCTTAAATTTCTAGAAAGTTTAGATACCAGATTGCAGCCAGGTCATTCCTGTGTCTCAGCATGAATGTGAAAAGCTCACGGAATGCTGTGGAATGCCAAAGAGTCAGCCAGCTCTTATATGAAAGACAGGTCATTTGTTCTTTGATGACAGTAGCCATTAAAAATGACAGTGGAGAAATTTTAGTCATTGTCTGTAAGGCCAGTTTCTGCCTGATGAGCAAATCTCCTTAGAAGGGACCCTAATGCTCCCGCAGCTTATTCATCATACCAGGACCCTAGGGTACAACTTATAACTCTGGAATAGCTCGTTGCTAAGTAGTCTACAGGGTTTAAATTGACACATTCCTTATGGAGTCAAGGTTTCTATAATTGTCACTGTCATCTACAGCAGCTCTGGGAAGGGCAACAGGGTGGAGAGAAATTTCACACATGCCATATGTCACTTACTCATCCTGCAAGATCTGGCTAGGACTTGTTGCAGTTGGGAGGAGGGGAGAAACGTGTCCGAATGACACAAGCTCAAAGATCCCAGGGCCTTCAAAGATGGATTCTGAGCTAAAATTATTCACCATGACGTATCCGTGCAGCTTCATTTCATGGTGCAAGCATTTCTGCACTCAGCACTCACGTCTGCACTGGGCAGAGTGAGATGTCGATGCATCCATCCAAAAGATATGGAAGGTGTTTCCAAAGGGAAACTGATTCCAGTCACTTCCTCCAATATCAAAGAATGTGTCTTTACCTCACCATTTAGATAATAGGTAGAAATAACATGATTAGATTTATTTTCTTATTTAGAGCAAATTTGTTTCCTGTTGAGATTCAAATATGTCACTATTTAAGAAGAAATAAAATAGTATCAATATTGTATCTCTTATTAAACACAAGTGTAAGTTCGTGGGTCAGACTTTCTATAATTGTTTGGTCCCATGTCCTCTTTTGTTACACTGTAATTTTAAAAGTCACATCTCTGTTGACATTACTGATTCATCAAAGTATCACTGGCACCAATGAGTTGACAGTGAGTCACTTTTTTATGTTGAATATTCAAATCAGACAAAGAAGATTTGCCCAACTGTATTTTCTCCTATTTTTATGTGACAGTTTTCTTCTCTAAATTAAATATCATAAATAAAAATGCCTTCAGAGGTTCTGAATCATCATCCCATCATACTCTCCTTTAGCCCATGTCCCAAAAACTTTCCAGGGTTTAAATTATAACCTAGAGATTTTTTTCCCCCCCGTTGGGTACTGGGAACAGAACTTAGGACCTTGCACTTGCTAGACAGGAACTTAGGCCACTGTGCTATATCCTCAGTCCTACTATTTTGAAGAAAACAACAGTCATTATGGTAGCCATTGTTGATTCCCTATTGTCTTGTTTTGATGTCCCGTAATGCTTTCATTCTTTTGTTTTGATTGGTTTTATATAATTTTGTTTTGTTTGAATTCATTGTGTGTGAAGGTATGGACAGCTATTTCAAAGAAAACAAGAAACATGTAGTAGCCACTGTTGATTTCCTGTTGTCTTGTTTTTGAAGTCCTGTGCTGCTTGCATTGTTCTATTCTGATCTGCTTTGTTCTGTTCTGTTTTGTTTTATTCTCTTTAAAACAAAAGAAGATATTATAAGCCTAGCAAGAAAGACACACAGCATTTTAACTTGACTGATGGAGGACTCAACCATGACTGATGTGGCCAACTCTTGGGCTTCCTTTTCTACCTCATTGAATAAATAAATATACACTACTAACTCAGTCTTACTTCAGGCTTTACCACTAAAATTGTTCTCAAAATGATTGCCAGTATCTTTTTGTTTTTCTTGACCTATTGATATTCTCAGCTGCTTTTTAAAGCCAATTTGATAAAAACATAATTTATATACAGTGACATTTACCCTCCTTAGGTGCACAGATAAATGAATATTGAAAATAGCTTTGGAATCGGAATTTCCACCACATCAAGATACAGAAAAATGCCATCACTCCCAAAATGGTCCTCCTCTATATTTGTCATTTTTTTCCAGACCCCAGTCCCTGGAAAACTCTAATCTGCTTTCTGTCTCTATAGTTTTGCCTTTTTCAGAATGTCATGTTAATGCAACATACAATATGTATTGTAGCCTTTTGTATCTGGCTTATTTCTCTAGTGTAATGCATTTGAGATTTACCCATATTGTTGCAAATATCAGTAGTTTTGTTTTGTTTTGTTTTGTTTTGTTTTGTTTTGTTTTGTTTCCTTTTTATTACTGAGTAGGATTCTATTGTGTGGACATACCATAGTTTACTTACCAATTTTCCAGCTTATGGAAATTTGTGCTTCTGGGGTCCAGTAATTATGGATAAAGCCTCCGTAAACATCCACTTATAGGTTTTCATATGGACAGGTGTTTTCATTCCTCTTGAGTGAATGCCAAAGAGTATGATAGCTCATTATGATTTTGCATTTTTCTAATGACCGGTGACATTGAAATTTTTAACCTCTGCGGTCAGCGTTCTCATTGCTGAGACACAGTACCCAACATTCACAACGTAAAGGAAGAGTTTAAATTTAGCTCACAGTTTCAGGGGACTCTATATGTGGTCGGCAGCCTCCAAAGCAGGAACATTATGGTGGAAGGGAATAGCAGAGTAAAGCTGCTTAGTTTGTGGCAGCCAAGAAACAGAACAGGGGAGCAGTACCAGAGAAAAGGGGTAATAGACCTCACGATCATATGTCCATGACCCACCCAAAGTCAGAAGTTCACTCCACGAATCCTCTGGATGAATCCTAGAGTCCATCAAGTTGGCACTTTCATCTGAACGTTCATATTATGTCCTTATTCGCCATCTGTATCTCTGCTTTGGTCAAGGTCAGTCCTAAGTTTCCACCTAGTATTTCCAATTTGATTGCTTGGTATATAATTATTGAGCGGTGAAAGTTCTTTACACATCCTGGGTACCAATCCTTTATCAAATGTATTTTGCAAATATTTTCTCTGAGTTTGTGACTTTCCTTTTATTTGCATATCAGTAGAAATCACAGAAGTTTTAAATATTATTAACT
>RJWT010031280.1:0-14422 GCA_004365215.1 Cuniculus paca | reverse complement strand
GTATTATGAAATGATGTTGGATTTTGCCAAAGACTTTTTCTGCATCTATTGATATGTTCAGTGTCTTTGCTTCTGTTTATGTACTGTATTACATTTATTGATTTGAATATGTTGAACCTTTCTTCTATCCCTAGCAGGAAGCCTCTTGATGAATTCTTTTTTAATGATTCATTATACTCTGTTTGCCAGTATCTTTTTGATGATTTTTGCATTCCTACTTTTTCAAGAGATTGGTCTATAGTTCTGTTTTTTAGTTGGATCTTTGTTTGGCTTTAGAATCAGGATAACAGCAGCTTCCAGGAATAACTTTGGGAATATTCTATGTTTTTCAATTTCATTAAATTACTTGAGGAGATTGGTGTTAAAATTTCCCTGAAGTATATATAGAATATATCAGTGAACCCATCTGGATGTAGACTTCACTTGGTACATTTTATTATGATTATTGTTTCAGTTTCATTGCCTATCACTGAATTGTTCAAGATCTTATAAGTTTTCTTGGTTCAGTTTTGGTTATTCATATGTATCTTGAAATCTGTCCAGTTCCTGTGAATTCTCCAATTTACTGGCATACATGTTTGCAAGTAGTTAATAATCTTTTTTATATGAGAGATGTCCAGTGTGATTTTACCTTTTTCATTTCTAATTGCACAGATTTGGTTTTTTCCTGTCCTTTTTTTTTTTTTGTTAGATTGGTTAAGGATTTATCTATTTTCTTTATTATCTTGAAAAGTAGCTTTTGGATCCATCAATTCTTTGTATTTTTATCTCAATTTCATTGCTTTCTACTCTGAACCTTGTAATTTCCTTCCTTATGCTATTGCTGGGTTTGGACAGTTCTTTTTTTTCTAGAACTTTAAGTCCATTGTTAGGTTACTTACTTGGGCTTTCTCTGTTTTGTTGATGCAGGCACTTAGAGCTGCAAACTGTCCGCTTAGGACTGCTTTTATTGTGTCACATAAGTTCTGGTGTGCTTTACTGGCATTATCATCTACTTTTCAAAACTCTCATTTCTTCCTTGATTTTTTCCGAAACCCACTGTCTCATGAAGAGTATATTGTTTAGTTTCTATGCATTTTCATAATTTCTATGTTTTCCTTTTTTCACTGATTTCTAACTGCATGACACTATTGTTTGATAATATCCTTGGTACAATTTATATTTTTTACATTTATTTAAGGCTGATTTGTTGGCTAATATTTGGTCTATTTTGGAGAAGGTTCTATGTGCTGCTGAAAAGAATATGCATTCTCTTGTTGAGTGGAATGCTCAATCAACCTTCACTAAGTCCATTTATTCTAAGGTATTGTCCTACTGTGTCATTAATTTGATAATTTCTTTTGTCTACTTGAACTATTTGTTACTGTGGTTCATTGAAGTTCCCCACTATGATTGCATTTGTGTTTATTTGATCTTTTATGTCCAGCAAGTTCTTGTTTTAGGTCATTGGTACACTATCGTTCAGTGCATATATGGTAGCAATTGTCAACTTTTCCTGTTGAATTGGTCCCTTAACCACTAGGTAGTGATCTTTGCCTCTTTTAATTCATTTTGGTTTGAAACTCACTTAGTCTGAACATAAGATCGCTACCCTTCCTTTTTTTTAGGTTCCCGTTGAATGGAATATTATTTTTATTCTTTGATTTGTAGCCTCTGACTTTCTTTTTGGTTTAAATGTGTTTCTTGTATGCAGAACAGCATTGAATTTTGTTTCCTGATCCATTCTGCCAATAAGTACCTGTTGAGTGGGCAACAGAAACAATTCACATTGAGAGTTATTACTGATAAGTATTGATTTATTCCTGCCATTGCTTCATATTCCCGTTGTTGGTTTCCTATTTTTCTTTTCTACTTAATGGCTACTCCTACCTGGTCTAGTCATTCTAGTACATCAGTGATGGAAAATCTTCTAGAGACAAGTGCACAAACAGTGACCCAAACCCCACTTATTTATTGCAAAACATCAACACTACGATTAAACCTGAATACTAAAGTTTTAGTTTAGAAAAAATAACTCATACATTAATGTCATTTTAAAGAAAAGCAAATAACATGCATGCCATAGATTCTCTACCACTGTATTAGCCCTCTGCCATTGTTAGCCTCATTTTTTTCTTTCTAGTGTATCTTTGAGAATTTTTTGGAATGCTTGTTTGGTGGTCATAAATATCTTTAGGTGCTCTTTATCAGGTAAGTGTCTTGTTTCTCCATCAATTTTGAAAAATGGTTTTGTAGGATATGTCAGTCTGAGGTAGAACTTGTTTTCTTCTGGGGCTTAAAATACTTCACTCAAAGCTCTCCTGACCATTCAAGTTTGTGTTGAGAAGTTTGCTGTAACTCTAATTGGTTTTCTTTCATAAGTAGTGTGTTGCTTTTCTCTAACCACTTTTAAGATTCTGTTCTGGTGCTGCACTTTCAGAATTTTGACTATGCTATGTCATGCAGAGATACTTTTCTGATCATGCTATTTGGGGTTCTATATGACTTCATTGCCTGCATGTTAAGTTCTTTTACCTTATTTGTATCTAGGAATTCATAAAGCTTAGTAGATGTACTAGGAAAGGTTGAGAGGGCAAGGAACCAGAACTAAGGCTTCTCTGGATTGGGTAAAGTCTGTCTCACATGGCTGTGGAGTACTGCTCTTTTGGTGATGGTGGGATTGCTCACATGGGTGCAAGTAGACTGTGTCATGTGGGTGCAGAGAATCGCTCCTATAGAGCAGGAGAGCTTTTTCATGTAGGTGGAAGATGTTATTACTTCTCCAGAGTGGGTGGGTGCAAGTAGACTTTTCAGCACTGGGACTTTCTGCCATGCTCAGGCTATGGGTTTCTGAGATGTCCTTCCTGCACCAAAGGTCCCTCTGTTCATGCCCCAGATTCTTGTTATCATGCAAGCCAAGGCATGTCCTTCATCCTCTGTCACCCCGGTTCATGGGGAAGCAAAATGTGGGCAGGCTTGGAGTTGGTTACTGGTGTTGTCCTTGCTTCAGGAGGTGCTGCGCATTGGGCAGGGATCTGCTTGCTTGTGTAGGGGAGGATTCCCACTCCTCCCACACAGTTCCCTTAATTTGAGACTTTCTAAGGTGAACAGTAGAGGACTTCAGAATTTTCACTTCTTTCCAAGGGCATTTGTCTTGCTACCATTTGTATATAGATGGCCCCCCAAAGCCTCATGTAGTCATAGAAGCGGCTGAATCTGACACTTTTGATAGACTCGTTGTCTAGCTCTGGGATTGGCAGCATGAGTTCTGCACCCACCCAGGGGTGGAGCTGACATACAATGTAAGGTCGGAATGGGGGCATGTATTCCTCTCTTTGGCGCGGTTAGCTCTTGTTGCTTACAGCCGCCATGAACGGCTGCCCCCTTTTGCTTTGGCTGCTGCCTTGAAGTGTTGCCCCAGTGCCATGCCACCCTGCCTTGGAGTCAGCTGATTATGGACTGAAATCCACAGAAACTGTAAGCTAAATAAACCTTTTCTCCCCTAATTTTGGGTGTCAGGTGTTTGTCTCAGCAACCAGAGAAAAGTGACCAAGACAGTCTCATGCACAATCAGGTCAGTCCGTTGGCAGGCTCCTCTGTGACCCTATGCAATGGAGCAGCAGGGAGACTGGACTCTGCACTGTCTTCCTGGCCTTCAGGGCTGGCAACTTGAGGCACATCCAGATTAAAGCTTTTATTCTCAAAAGTTAAGATGGATGGAATAGGCCATTAACCCAAAATATGCCTAGCCTCTGTTTTTGCTTCACACAAATTTCATATTTTAAGGAACATGTGTATGTGTCTAATACAACTAGAAATAAAATATGCTCAAGCTAAATTTACTATTCATGCAACTTTTAAACTATTTTTGTAATAACACAATGCTTGCAAAAACATAGTACATTGAACTTCACTATCTTAAATAAATAATGTGCTCCAACTAAACAGATGGACCAAGAATGCAAGTCCCTAGGCTACTGCCTTTGCTTACACTGGCACAGTTAGAAAGCTAATCACCAAACCCCAGAGCCTATTTTACTAGTAGGAAACAGGCTTACAGAACTGAATTGGCTTACTAGTATATGAGTGACAGAACTGCAGGAATTTCCAGCTCACCAGATTTAAATTAATGTCTATTTAAGGAATAAATTAGTCAAGAAAGAAAACCTTAAAAAGAAATTGTACTTACCAATGCCTATTTATATGTTTTTAAATTATATCCTGTGCACATATTATTGAACATCTTGAGAGAACCACTATATTTCATTTCCTATTTTTCAGAGAATACATAAAAAATTTAATAAATTAATTTCTGGAGTGAAAAAAAACATTTCATACTCCTTCCTAATTGAACATTTTGCTTAATTTTCCCAGGCCTTAGATTTCTATCCCTAAAATGAAGACAATAGTAATACTTGGCTATGTGAGTTACAGTAATTATCCAGTAATGTGACATGTGGAGGGTGCCTAGCATACAGCCTAGAATATACATGTTGCAGAATCAAATGCTATTTTTCTGAAGGCAACTTTTATTTTTCTCAGCATGGGTTGTAGGCATGAATTTGTTGCTCTCCAGCTATGAATGTTAACCTACTCTGGTCCCAGTCTATTTCCTCTGGGACACTGTCAGCACATAACAATTCTATGACATTTTATGACCTCGTGATAGATATGAAATACCATCTATTTTACTTTTAGTGGTGTCCTTTGCTTAGGTAATTCACTGGAAAGTCTTATTTGATTGTTACAAAAATTTTCACAATGCATTACAAAATTCAAAAAAGGCAAAACCTTTCCTAATAAAATAGAAGGTATAAGTTTCAAAATCATTAGGGTATATTTTACATTAACTAATTTTGCATTAGTATTTTCATCATATTGAAATATACAAAAATTTTAAGTCACTCCTCTAGTTAAAAGAATGTATGCAATCCAGAAATCTGAAAAAGATCTTTAATGACATTGCATAGCCCCATTTCTTGATAGCAAAGATCAACAATTTAATGAACACCATTGGGGAAATCTGAATGGAATCCAAATCCTGTTGGACTGCATTCATTCAGAATGTGGTGACAGTTTCTTCTGCTGAGTTCAGAGAAGGGAGTGGAGAGAGAGCAAAGGGGAAAAGAGTCTAATTAAGTTTTACAGCTGATCACACTTGACTTAGTGTCAGTTGTTCTTCACTTATAGCAGCAGTATTTGTGGATGCATAATTGGCAACCTGCCAACATGTGCAGCATAACACTATAAACTGAACCCAAGGTTTCTTGCCAGAAGCCAAAATCACAAAAAGATAATAGAAGTCACAAGGATTGAGCTAAGGTCAAATTTTTCAATTCTAATATTGTTACTGGCACTTTTCTCAAATCACATATTTTTTTACCTCACCTTTTTTTTTCTCTAATACTATACTTTTTCCTTTTTGCTACAGGATTTGCTTATATGCATGAGATCTTAAAAAATCTTAAGTGTAAGCATTATATGCTGATTATTATCTAACCCAAAAATCAAATCCAACTTTCAACTTGTTGCTTTACAGTTTACATTTTGACTATGAAACACTGTGCTAAAAAATATCTTGGACTGAGAAGGTGCAGAGACCTGGAATAAGGTCTCCTTCAAAATAAGCACCAGCAACACCCAGGCCCACAGTGGATTCAACCTGCATCCATGAATCATTTTAAGTTAGGTGGACCGAGAACCCAAGTCCACATGAATCATTTACACATGAACCATCTTAAGTTAGGTCTTTGCAAAAAGGTGAAATACTGCCAAAGACAATCCTTTAAAATGTCAGTAGTGCCACTCTGAATTTCTACTTTACATTAGTACATGTTTTTAATATTTGAGTTGCTTTTTGTCTATTATTTTTATCCAAAATCTGTCCGATTTGCTTCATGGTAATTTGAAAATTTATAATGAAATATATATATGAAAAAGGGAAATATTTGAATTTACAAAATACAACTATTTTGTTTTCAAATTTCCTATCATTGATATCTCTTCTTGAAAAAAAAATCCGGAAGTAAACCTTTGGATCATGGTATTGAAGGAGGCATCCTTGAATGCCTATCAATTCACCGTTTCTGTCTGGAATTCCACTGTGAATTTTCTAGCGATAACTTGTTTTTACTGTTCTTTCCATCATGGCTTTCAAATTGTATTCCATTAGAAACTGAATGTATTTGAAAATATTCAGTGCATTTCAGTGGAAGTACAGTCATCATCTTATTATTTGGCATTTATGCCTATACCTATATGTCTAGTATCACATTAGTTTTCCCAGACTTCAAGGATAGCTATCCTCATTGTTCATGGGCTGAGAAATACTAAAGAATATGGCCAACATTTTGCTCTAGTCAGTCTCTGATGTGGTGTCTGAGCCCGGTAGGAATAACTCAAAAGTTTACTCTTTTCAATACAATGTAAAGACGGTCAAGAGAAGGGCATCTAGGCTTTCACAGCAGAGAGGAGGAGAGAGCAAGAGGTAACATCCTCTGAATGGCAGCTTCGTATTTTTCTTATCATCTCCTCTACACCCAAATGCCCTCCTGCTTTTTTTTTTTTTCACTTATTCCTCTGGTATTGGCAGTGCCATTCAATCTCTCTGTGTCTCTCCTTTCTGCAACAGAGAAAGATAAGCACATTTTCAAAAGGGAGCACTAAAGGAGATTATATATGTTAGTCGAATAATTATTAGAACTCATAGGCTCTATTTAAAGATTTGGATGTGAGCTCTACACAGGGGACTGGAGATAGAAAAGTGGCTTGAAACTCTACAGCCTGCATTGCCATTATGTGCATAAGCAACAGGACACTGTCAATTTTGGATGAATTAGATTTTACATAGAGAAGGTTAAAGGAAGAGCGGGGATTATGGTATATTCTAATGAAGTATTAGACCTAGTGATTCTGCATCAATGTAGTTGAATAATTGGCTGCTTGTTGGGGTTTAGATGATTTGCTCCATTATATACGCTTTGAAAAAAACTAGAGTGTTATCAATCGTGATTGCTATACAGCAATGGATGAAAAATTGTTCATTAAAGCTTACATTTTGATGACTTTCTGGTTCTCTGAAGGTCTCTGATTTGAAACTCTAATCACTCCTGCTTTTTCTCAAGCATGAGTAAATCACTTCAGACACACTTTACTCATCAGGAAAGTGTGTATTTTCCTCCCAAAGAAAAGGAAAATAAAATATTGTTTTCAAATGGCAAAATTAAAAACTTTAAAATAAAACAATTTGTGCTTGAAATTATTTCCAAGTTCCCTGTAAGTAGGAGAAACATGGCAAAATAAAGCAAAGTAAAAGCTGCTAAAAACTTGAGTTTGTATTAGGTTGGGAATAATTAAAATTACAGACCACATAAATTCATGTTCAGGAAACTCATGTTAATATTTTATTTCTGTTGTATTAATGTCTTTATTTTGTCATATTATTAAAGGGTCCAAATTAAACTGTATACTGTTGTAACTTATTTAAAAGTATGAGGTCTTCTTTGTGCATATATATAATTAATACATTATCACTACTACAATTACCCATAGAGTTTAGTGAGAATAACCTAAGGATTTCCTGTTCTGGTGATGTAACAATGGATAAGACACAGTGATAACTAAAAATCTCACTGCTGGGTCTATTGGGGAATGCTTTTTAAATTTTATACTACTTTTGAGAACAGATGTTACAATATCATTCAAAGTTTGAAGTTTAGTTTAAATTAAATATCAGAACACATCGTCACTCAAGGCTACAAAATTTAATGGTAGTAATTCTTTATACAAATAAGATACTGTAGCCTTATTTAAAGGGTTTTACAATAGTAAAAATAATTTTACAAATAAAATTTCACTTGATCTTTAAAAACTTTAGCTATCAAAGCAAGAATTTTATTATTATTCTTCATATGTTTCACAGTAGAATTTGTAAGAGATATTTATCGAGAGTCAGACAGAATTAGGAGTACCATCTGGTTATCAAAAACTGCCTATTTCTTGTTCTTAAATATTAGTATCCTATCTGTGCTCTTGAAGAGCAAGCATTAGTGTTTCTCCATTGTTAATTTAAGGACTATCTACCATATGACATATAGTTGCTAGCCTTCACCTATGTTAAGAAAAATAGACAAAATTAGGGGTATGTATTCCAATTATAAGGAGCAAAGTGATCTCAGTGAGCTCTTTCAATAATCCAATATTGTTGCATTTTTTTCCTAAAATTATTAACTAAATTTGCTCTTCATGTGCTGCATGGTTTATGAGGATCATATGGTCCTTTTTGGACTAGGATTCTAGAGTTTCAATGTCTAGGTTCACATTCTGTGATTATTCTCTGCTATATAGGTTGAAAGCTACTACTGTTATTAAGAATATCAAAAACTTCATTATATGTAAGCAAGGTCACCTTTTAGGAGTTACTTCACATTGCTATTGAGAAGATCCAGGCAGTACTATTTTTATGAAGCACTCATTGCATTTCATTTCTCTACTTCCAATTTTTCCTAAGTTCTTAGCTCTTCATTTATATTAGGTACTTTTTTAACCTATATTTTTTTCTCTTGTTTTTACCTACTTAATAAAGTGCCAGTCAAAAGAAAAGACATAGAAGGCTTTAATTTAATCAATCCAATAGTTATGGTTTGTGTCTAGGCGGCCCCCCAAGCCTCGTGCAGTCAGGGAGGCAGCTGAATCTAGCATTTGTGACTGGTTCATTGTCTAGCGGTGGGATTGGTGGTGTGAGTGCTGCACCCACCCAGTGGTGGAACTGGCACACAATATAAGGGAGGGAAGAAAGCCTGTTTTTTCCACTTTTGCCCTTTCACTCTTGTTGCTTGCAGCCGTCATGAATGGCTGCCCCTCAGTTGCATCACCCTGCCTTGAAGCCAGCTGAGTATGGACTGAAACCTCCAAGAACTGTAAGCTAAATAAACCTTCCCTTCCTTCATTTTGAGCATCATGTATTTTGTCTCAACGAGAGAAAAGTAACCATGACACCAATGTTAGTTTTTTTATGGACATATATCAATATTTGAAGTGTTATAGCAATCATGATGTTGGTGTCATGTCCTCCAGATTGCTAATTTTGTCATTTAAATTTTAACCATTACACTTTCAGCATGAGAACATTAATTTCAATTTACAATCTGTTTTATAATAGAAAAATGATGGAAGAATGGTAGACAATCAATAGGAGAATGAAAATTTAGGTGGAATAGTTTCTGTGTATTCATTTTTGATAAATTCATATTCCTTAGGAGATCCAAATTTTGTAGGTGAGAATTTTGTACCAGCCTCTTTTTTTGCTAGTATATTTGCTTTTTTTGTTATTATTTTTTAGTGTGTTTGCTTTGTAAGGTTCACAGGTAGTTCAATATACAAAACTTCTAAAAGTGCTCTAAGCCTTAGTTATTAATCCAATGTGACTCCCCAGCATAGCTTCATCAATTATGTCATTTTTATATTTGATATCTAATCAGTTTTTATGAATTATGTCATTAGGTTATATTAGGAGCCTCAAAATTACCACTTATTAAAAGAATTCAGGGAGAAAGTCTTCATAGATTAAAACTTGATCTAATCAGGGACTAATCGATCAAGGCAAATGGAAGTTTTTCTTGTGATGGAAAAGGAAGTTTTTTCACTGTGTTCAGGTTTTCAAGACACACATATATTGCTCGTGTCTGCCAGCAATATGGGTCAGGGGAATGTATTTGATTTTCAATGACTCTTCTTGGCCACACGTCTACTTAGTCAGGGAGAGATAAATATCCAACTGATTTGAGTCTCAGTGTCTTTCAAAACATACTAAAGAGAATGGCACTATTCAATTCCCTGGGCTAGGATAGAACGAGTCACAGTAACAGCCATAATTTCATTTCAAATTCACAGCCTCTCTGACAGCATCGTGATTATCAGTTCACCATCCAATACTCAGCTGTTTTATGAAGTTTCCCTCCTCCTTGCGGCTTTGCCCACAAAGGAGGTAGATATAATCCTCTCCAAGCAACAGTTCTTCCACAGTCAGTCCCCATGCTGATAAGTGAGCACCAACAGTTCAGAACCCTAAGTTTTCTCAGGGCTCAATCATTTACAACAGAACAACGTATCAATTTGTAAACAAAAGCAACACAGGAGACAATTGCTGACCTTGGAGACTGAGTATTTCTGCAGCAATAAGGCAGCTGACAAGGCCGCCTTCTCAGCAGGGAAAATAGAAAAGTGGCTACTAATTGCTATGGTCTTGTAAGCATCCTTGCCTGAAAAGTCTAACAGATGTTGACATAGGTTCCCACCAATGTGCATCCTAAATCCCTTTGCTTCAAGATTTCCTTGCTGCCCCTCAGAAATTCCTAAAGGCTTTGTTTCTAATTGGTGGGACTTCTGCTTTTGAATTTGTCATCATATTCTGGATAACAGGAGAAACAGTGAAATATTTGTTCTTTTTTAAATAAAGTTTTATGTGAACGAAACAGTACCACAATCTAAAACAGGATCTCATGATATCTGTTCATACTCAGTGTTTATCTATTTGCTGTTTTCCTATCCAAAGGCCATGTGAATACAATTGCATGGAGCTCATGCAGGGAAACAGATCAACTTTTTTACCATGGGAAAAAAGAATAACATATTTTATTTTCTTGCACATCTGTTGAAACTAATTTGGGGTAACAATGAGCACTTTTTAATCATTTATTCTCCCAAAACTTCTTTACCTCATATCTCATCAACTGCTGCTAGAAAACTACTATTTCAACACAATTTTCCTCATAGGCTAGTTTTTTTAAAGTGTATTTTAATGGAATATTTCATAAATAAGAATGGTTCTTTGCAGAAAATACTGTAGTGTAAGTCACTATTGCCACTTTACCAATATATAAAGTGACTTCTCAATTTAATCAATTATTATGATAGCAATTCTCCTAAAGTATCCTACAAATTCAAAGTGATTTCAATCAACACCACATTTTATTTTTTTTAATTTTAGTTTATTAGTAAATGTGTGTAGCACATAATGTATACCTTCCTCGTGGGGAGTTTGTTCATGTAGAGAACACATTTTCACTACTTTTTTTTATCCCCTTTCCCTTCCCAGGCAGATGATTTGAGTTTGCCACAAAATTTTAATGGGAGAAAATAGGGTCACAAATAGCAAGAGGAATACTGAAAAAGAACAACACAAAATTATTTGCTTTACACATGACTTAAAGCTACAAAGATTAAGAGAAATTAGTTGAGGTTATAGAGAATATGAATCAAAGCATAGACTGATTTTTACTAAATCAAGAACCTCAAAATAAAGCAAAAATATGAAAAAACTAGATTTGAGACCTAAATGTTTTAAGTCAGTGATTAAAAGACACACTCTTCAGTATACAGTACTGGAATAAATGATTAGTTACATGATGACAGGTAAAATTAGCTATTTATCTTACCCATAACTCTAGATGCATCACATATGAAGTATGATCAGCAAATACAGTGAATAATTAAATTTAAAAATCATTATAGCAAAATACACATTAGCATTAACTCCCACTCAGAACACTCCCTATTGCTTCAAATACAATTATTTCATTGTTCTTGCCACTTTCTGAAATAGTTCTGAAGGTCCTGTGTCATGAGTGCCTATAGTTTTGCTGTGGCTGCCTCCATGTCTTGTATTGATTCAAAACGTTTGCTTTCATAGTCATTTTGACTTTGGGGAAGAATTGGAAGTTGTGCAGTGCTCGTTTCAGTGAATAAGATGAACAGACACACCTTAGTGGAATTCTATTAAGAGAAATTGTCAAAAACCTTTTGAGTAAATTCAGGACATCAAGGCAGTCACAAAAAGATACTCACAGAAGGAGACTTCTAAGGAGCCTCACAACTTGCGAAGAAAAATGGAGTAAGTGTGTTGGAAGTGAAAGGGAGAGAGAGGATAAGGGTAATTTTAAGTGTTTATTTAAACATTCACCCTAGTTTTTCATCATATCTTGTACATGCATATCAGAAGTGAAGTTTAAGATTTTAGAAACATATTACAAATGTTATTAGTTTGGTGCAGTGAAAGGATTCTTAGATTACGTAGAAAAAAATATTGAAACTTTGTGACAGAAATAAACTTGTGCAAAGCAAAAGACAGGTAAAACATAAGATATAAAATGGCAAAAAATCCTTGTACTTAGGGATATATATACATGAATTAACTATTAAACATGCAATGAGATGAGAAGCATTTAATTTATTTTTGAGATTACCATAATACAGGGTAATAGAATCAAAAGCTTTAAAAAAAAAGGAAGAGTATTCAAGTGTGTCTGAAGTATCTTATGTTTAAATTGTTTCAAGCAGTAAAACTGTAGTAAACAGCCAATGTTAAGATTCATTTTAACTGGAAATTTGCTACACATTTGAAATATTTTGCAAGAATGTGTTAATATAAAACATTAACATATTATGGCATGAGATTTGTGGAAACAAATTGAAAAATTTTTGTTTATAATATGGGCACAGCTATAGATTTTCATGATCATTACCCTTGTACCTACCAATTTCTCAAATGTTTCCTTGGACTATAACACAATTATGTGTGATTTTTACTATGTTCTGTCTTATTCCTAGGTTTTTATCTGAAACACAAATAATAAAATAGGTAAATAGCCTATCAATAACTAAAGGTTGTATATACGGTGTTCAGGTTGGTTAGATAACAAACTGATATACTATTTCCTGGTTTTTTGTAGATAGTGTAGTACAGGTTAAATAGTACAGCTAAATCATATTCATCTTTCATAATAGACTGTTTTATCATGGAAAGATTATAAATGTATACTATCTTTAAAATATGAGGAAATAGATAAATCTCGACCTTTAATCATTGTTACCTGTCAGTAATATTTTAACCTTAAGAAGAGAATTGAAACCTGTATGTTGACTTTAATCTTTAGTTATACAACATATTGAACATTGTTTATTTAATTAGCTTAACTTTGAGTGAAACATATAGAATATATCCCAATACTACCTCATTTTTTCTGACTGCAGTGCAGTTTTCTAACAAATTTCACTATTTTTGAAAAGCTGACAGGACTAGTTGCAAATTAAGCTTTGCAGAGTTCATTGGAATAATGTGACTATAGTGTGGTGTGTATATTTAAAGTTGGAAAAAAAGACAAAAAGTCTCCATCAATTATTCAGAAAGGGCATTTTTGATGATTTTTTGTTTTGTTTTGTTTTTCAGGCTGATGTAAAAGATTGCTTTCTTTCAACTGTCAGTTTGATATGAATTGAAGTTACAGTAGTAGAGAGCTATGCAATCTGTTGAAATTTGTTTTGTTTTTAATCCTAAAAATGTATTGTTGTAAAGAATAAAAATTATATGAAATGTACGGAAAAAGCAGTAACATTGATAGAGTACGGGAGTTTACATTTATTAGTTTGGTTGAGTTTTGATCTTGGCTTTGACTTTGATTTCAGTTTGGGTGTGGGTTTGTTTGCATGTTAGTTGTGCATGTATCAAGGTTTTTATAAGTGAGTATTTCTAAATTTCTTAGCCAACTTGGGTCCTGGACTTTTGTGACCTTGTCAGAAAGAAGTGATAAAAAGGCAAGAAAATAATTAAGAAATAATGAGATAATAATAAATAAAAAATAATTTTGAATCAAAGTCTCTAACTCATCTTTCATGACTTTTTTTTCCCCAAGAAGTCCGAGAAAGGGAAGGAAGCAGTAGCAATATTTAGTCCATTCAAAGAATAATATTTCCTGCCAAGTAGCCAGGAAGGAATTCTGGAAAAATTGCATGAGTAATTACATCACAAAATGTAACAGAGAACAGACTAAGTCTTTTAAAGTTCTACTAATGAATTGGTTAAGTCTCCTACAGAATCTTGGATGAGTTACATTAAAAAAAAAATTAAAGTAATAGAAGCACAAGCTTGAAAACTGTTTTAACACATGCACGCTCGCACACGTGCGCACACACACACACACTCACACACATTTTTCCTAAAAAGATTTCCTGAAAAAGTTGGGTAATGGACCCTTGGATTTAGGTCTGAAGTTCTGAAGTTTAAGAGGGCTGAGAAAATACATGTGAGAAGAGCTATCACTTTAAAGATCAGAGGGTCCTGGAATTCAGATTTGAATTAAGAGCATTTTGGAATTAAAAGGAGCTGTCCTGGCTGACTTTGAAAACATTTTTAATGTTATATTTGCATCTATATTTATATCTATAGCCTCATATATTGTACAACAGGGGATAGAGAAATTATGCTTTCCATGGGATAGTGGTCATTTTCAGAGCAAGAGAGAAAAAAATGTGCACTTATAAGGGAGAGGACAACAATGCTACCAGGTATTTTATGAATCTCAGAACTGCTTTTGAAAACACAAAATTATCTAGACCATTTAATCAGTAGTGATGAGTTTGAAAAATTTGATATATGATAAAATATATA
>RJWT010031279.1:0-14425 GCA_004365215.1 Cuniculus paca | reverse complement strand
AAGATCCAGGCTTCCATCTCCAGCACCAAAGGCCATCTCAGGCCATGGGGATATTTTGTTCCTGGCCAGAGTGGTAGAGGATGGAAAGTTGTTAAGAATGATGGGTGTGAACAAGGACACAAGAGAATAGGACAAAGCCAAGATGGGCCGGAATAAAGAAAGAGAGGCTACAAAGTGAAGTATTCAGGAAGGCAGTGCATAGGGCAGTGAAACCTTGAAGTCTGCTCAGCATGACTTGAATCCAGGTCCTCCAGGGTCTGCCTGTTCACATGAGAGCTGTCTTCTCACAATTCCCTCTCCAAATGATGTTTCTGTCCACAGAAGTAGATTTGCTGACCAAGGAGCTGGAGGACTTTGAGATGAAGAAAGCTGCTGCTCGAGCTGTCACTGGTGTCCTCGCCTCTCACCCCAACAGTACTGATGTCCACATCATCAATCTCTCGCTCACTTTCCACGGTCAAGAGCTGCTCAGTGACACCAAACTGGAATTGAACTCGGGTCGTCGATATGGCTTAATTGGCTTAAATGGAATTGGTGAGGCTCTTAGAAGGCAAGGTGGAAAGTCTTTTCTTGGGCTTATCTGTCCTTCAGCATGTTTTTAGCACTAGCTGTGTACGAAACCAATTTACATTATGTGTGTGAGACCAGCTATGTCCAGGGAAAAGGAATTAGCAGGACAGAGCAGTATGTGGTAATGCCACATAAGTGTTTTAGACAGGCGGTGCTGGAGAGGTTGGCGAGGGCAGGGGGCCAGTGGTATGGGAACCTGTTGTAAATGAAAATGTCTTCATAGCAAAGAACAAGAATTTGAAAGTCAGGTGTGGTGGCACACGCCTGTAATCCCAGCACTTGGGAGGCCGAGGCAGGAGAATTGCCATGAGTTCGACGCCAGCCTGGGCTACATAGTGAGTTCAAGGCCAGCCTGCACCACAAAGTGAGACCCTGTCTCAAAAAAAAAAAAAAATTTTTTTTTGAGGAAAGTTGGACAGGGATCCTAAGGAGGAGGGCAGAAGAATTTGAACCAGTAAAGGGAATGAAGGTACTAAGGAATGACGAGGTCCTGCTTTGGCTGTGGAAAGGAACGATGGGGAAGTTGCTGGTGTCTTCTCTCCCTCAGGAAAGTCCATGCTGCTCTCTGCTATCGGGAAGCGGGAAGTGCCCATCCCCGAGCACATCGACATCTACCACCTGACTCGTGAGATGCCCCCAAGTGACAAGACGCCCTTGCAATGTGTGATGGAAGTGGACACAGAGCGGGCCATGCTGGAGAGGGAGGCTGAGCGCCTGGCTCATGAGGATGGTAGGGCTCCAGGCCTGGAGGTGGGGGTGGGGCTGCCTTCCAGGCAAGCTCCCGGAAGCCTGATGGCCTTGCGCTGCCCACAGCGGAGTGTGAGAAGCTCATGGAGCTCTATGAGCGCCTGGAGGAGCTGGATGCTGACAAGGCAGAGATGAGAGCCTCGCGGATCTTGCATGGACTGGGTTTCACCCCTGCCATGCAGCGCAAGAAGCTGAAAGACTTCAGTGGGGGCTGGAGGATGAGGGTCGCCCTTGCCAGGTAAGTCCCTACCTCCTCCCTGAGCCCTGAAGCTCTCTGTCTCTCTTGATTGAGTGCTTACCCCTGTGGGATTGTTTGGAGTACGGGTCGGAAGTCAGAAAGTATCACATGAGACACAAACATGGATGGGCTGTCATTGTGGGCCGGAGCGAGCTTCCTGGCTGTGGTAGTGAAGAGTGACCCAGTGTTGGATTCCCAGCTCTGGGCTTAGGAATCTTTGGAGAGGCTCTTAGCTGCATTAGTCCGTTTCCCATTGCTATAATGAAATACCTGGGAATTTGGCGGTGACTTGTGGTTCTAAAGGTTCTTGCTGGAATCTTAAGGTGGCGTGGCATCCCATGGTGAGAGAGAGCACGTGTGTTCTCTGGTCTCCCCCTCTTTTAAAGCCAGCGGTATTCACTCTTGGGGCTGCACTCTGGTGACCTTTTCTAATCCTGGTCACCTCCCAAAGCCCCCTGTCTAAACCTTATCGTCGGATTGCATTTGTACCTCTTAGTGCCCACCAGAGTGTGGTGCTCCATCAGACCAGTCTGACTGTGACACTCTGCTGTAGCAGTTTATTCCTTCTGTGTCCTGCCTTCCTCCTGGACACTAACCACAGTGTACAAGACTCATAGACTCATAGCGACCTTTCAACCTTATCTGCAGACTGCATTCTTTTTTTGATTTTTTTGAGACAGGGTCTCACTATGCAGTTCAGGCTGGTCTTGAGCTCACAGTGTACCCCTGAACTCGCAGCAGTACTTGGCCTCCCGAGTGCTAGGATGACAGCCCTGCACCACCGTGCCCAACCAGACCACATTTTTGTGCACCTCCAAGCCCTGCTCTCTCCCCTCATCTCAGCTCTTCAACTTTGTTTTCTATCCTAGATTTCCCTTTTCTCTGAGGTCTACAGGCCAGGTTGATTCCAGGATTCAGGCACCCCCCAGGCCTGAGGGAATTGCCTGTGGTGGGCAAGCCAGTCCCTTCTGTGTAGTGCCCAGGATATGGAGATGCTTTTCTCTTCTCTCATCCTTCAGAGCCCTTTTTATTCGGCCCTTCATGCTCCTCCTGGACGAGCCCACCAATCACCTGGACCTAGATGCTTGCGTGTGGTTGGAAGAGGAACTGAAGACGTAAGGCATGGAGGAGGGAGGAGGGGCTGTCGTGAGGGAGGGTGGGGGTCCACAGAGTCCCGAGACAGTGGTGCCCAGGGCCACACTGATGGTGGAGCCATAAGAAAGTGGGCTGCAGGGAGGCTGAGTGCTGTCGGGCTGCTGGCCTTTTTGTCTTCATCTAAAGAATATGAGTTTTTTTTTTTTTTAATAAAACTTTTTGAAAAAAAAAAAAACTTCTTGGGTTTCTCCCCATTTGAAATACAGCATCTTGACTAAATACTGTGTTTCTTTTCTTTTCTTATGGGATTTTTTTTTTTTTGTACCAGGGATCAAACTCACAACCTCACACTTACCAGGCAAGCGCTTGAGCCGCTGACTAAATCCCTGACCCTCTTTTCTTGATTATATGTATGTACATTATGTAAAGGGGGCTTCTCACCTGAGATCATGACGGAATGACAGGGAAAAAGAAAGCCAAATTGGTCATGGTCTTTTCAGGCAAAGAACTGAGTAACCCAGAATATTGTCCCAGATTTAAAAGAAAGCTTTTCATGGTACACTGACTTGATACTTTTTTTTTGGTCTTTTTGAGACAGAGTCTCCCTATGCAGTTCAGGCTGGCTTTGGGCTCACTTTATAGCCCATGCTGGTCTTGAACTTGCAATGATCCTCCTGCCTCAGCCTCCCGAGTGCTGGGATTGCAGGTGTGCGCCACCACACTCAGCTGTAAAATCTCATTTTTTTATTGCATCCAGTCCAGTTTGCCCAGCACAGCTCTGGACACACTTAGGTGTGGATTTGTGTACACATACTCCTCACCGTCACCATTCCTGCCATCTCCATTCCCTCTGTTGACCTTTAGAAGTGGAGACCAGGGAGTTGGCCACCTCCTGTTCTCCGAAGGGCGCCAGGCTCCCTTACTGATAGGTGGCACGATGGTGGGAGTTGCACGGTGCACCTGCAGGGTACTCCACCAATGTAGGTGGAAAAGGATGAAGTGTTCTGGCCCGGCTCAGTTTCCCTGTCCCAGCCATCTAGTTTTGAGCACCTCTCTGATTGGTTCTTGGCTTTGCAGTTTTAAGCGCATCCTGGTCCTTGTGTCCCATTCCCAAGATTTCCTGAATGGAGTCTGCACCAATATCATCCACATGCACAACAAGAAACTGAAGTATTATACGGTGAGTGGGCTCAGCTTTTCCTACACCACTGTACACTTAGCACATCTCCAGAGTTCTCCTTTTAAACAAAGTAGTGTAGCAGCTCTTTTTTCCCTATTGCTATAAAAAGATATGGCCCAGGAGTCCTGTTTTATTTTTGTCCCAAAGCCATTGCTTTCAGACCATAACCCTGGGTTGGTGGCCACTCCATGTGGTGTGTGTTTGCCTTATGGCAAAGAAGTTGCCTTCTCTGGTCCCCAGAGATGGGACTGTGCCCTCTGCCTTCTCATGTGGCACCTGTTCTGTCTTGAGTCATCGTACTGGCCCTCTCTCCCTGGGCCTGCCAGACTTGAGGTCAGAGGCTCACCAGCTTGACTATTGTACCTTTGCCTTGTATTCTCACTTTTTTTTTTTTTTTTGTGGTACAGGGAGTATTTTCACTATTTAATAAAACATGTACAGTGTAAAAAGTAGTCCGTTTCATTCATAGCCATATTTGCTGTGGGGAGTATATAGACTTGCAAAAATTCCCTGCATGCTTGCAAACATTTGTGGAACATATTTGAGATATATATATATCCCTTCTTAGTCATAGTTGTAATCTTAATCATCCTGCTCTGAGGGTTGATTTTCAGCATTGCTTTAAACGATTATATTCATCATGGGGAGTTGGTACATGTGCATAACACCTCTTAATTCTTTCCCTCTCTTCGTTCTGTAGTTTGCTTTTATTTATTTATTTTTTGGATGTTTGAGACCAGGTCTCACTGTGTAGCTCAGTGACTTTGAACTCACAGTATAGCTGAGGCTGGCCTCAAGCTCCCAGACAGGAAAGACTCCACGCTCTTGAGTTAGGATGTGCTTCTGTGATGTACTTTTCACTCCTGCTGCGCAGCCTTCTAGCCAAGGCCAAGTCAGCGCTGCCCTGTGTCCCTTCTGCTCTGAGTGGGAACCTGTACTGAGGCCGGGTTAACACTGCCTGCTCGCCTGGTGCGTTTCCCTGCAGGGTAACTACGACCAGTACGTGAAGACGCGGCTGGAGCTGGAGGAGAACCAAATGAAGAGGTTTCACTGGGAGCAGGACCAGATCGCACACATGAAGGTAGGGAGATGGGGGAGCCAAGCCCACGTCCTCCCACTTGAATGAGGCAGGAGAGTTGGAGAAGCTTACAGGGGCATGCAGAGGGAGCTGAAGGGGTCAAGGAAAGTCAGGGTCCTCACTTGTCACCCTGGGTTTAAGAGGAGTTATCTGGTGCCTGTGCATGCTCCAAGCTCTTCTCTGGTCTCTTGCAGAACTACATTGCTAGGTTTGGCCATGGCAGTGCCAAGCTGGCCCGGCAGGCCCAGAGCAAGGAGAAGACGCTACAGAAAATGATGGCCTCAGGACTGACAGAGAGGGTCGTGAGCGACAAGGTGGGGCTGACAGGATCAGGTTAGGTGGCTGAGGGTGCAAGGGTAAAAAACAGCACCAGACTGATAAATGGCCTCCCTCCATTCCTAGACGCTGTCATTTTATTTCCCCCCATGTGGCAAGATCCCCCCACCTGTCATTATGGTGCAGAACGTGAGCTTTAAGTATACAAAGGATGGGGTGAGTTCGGGCCAGGGCCTGCGAGCGAGTGCCCACATGTGGCTAGGAGGCAGGGTGTGCTTCGGGGAGCTGTGGGTGGGCCTTTGGGAATGCCAGCAGTGGTGTCTATCTGGGACTCACCCTGGCCTTTGAGGTACATGGGAGGAAGACTGCTCAGCTGGGTGGGAGGCGGATTCAGGGTCAGGTTCAGCTCTGAGAGTCCTTCCTTTCACTTCCCTATTTGCTCTTTTGGCACCCTATAGACTCCACGGGGTTGGTGGGCAGGCAGAGTAGAGCCATGGTCCGGCATGTGTCTGTATTTCTCTTGTACCCCTCAGCCTTGCATCTACAATAATCTGGAATTCGGTATTGACCTTGACACAAGAGTGGCTCTCGTGGGGCCCAACGGGGCGGGGAAATCAACTCTTTTGAAGCTGCTAACTGGAGAGGTACGGTGCTACAGTGGACATGGCTACATTCAAGACAGGCGCCTGTGTTGCCTCAGGGAGAGGGAAGGTGGTGGCCGTGCGGGAGTGGAAGCGGGGATGTCTGGGTGACAGTGTGCACGTGAATACAGGTGTCTGTCTCGTATCTGCTGTTTCCAGTGCTCGGTGCAGAAACATCTGTGTGTGTGGAAGTATATTTCTATTTAGAAAAAGTATGTTAGGCCCATGTCCAAGTCCCTTGTTACTCAGTGTAGTGCATTCTAGCAGACAGGTCATAACTACTTAATAAATTACATATTTTTGTCTCCCTTGAGAAAGCCAGTTTCAGAATATGATTCCAAATTCTGGGTAGTGGGAGGACGTACTAGGAATTAACCCAGAGGTACTGCATCACTCAGCTATATCCCCAGCATTTTAAGAGAAAGACCTTGCTAGGAAGGCCTCAAACTTGTGATCCTCCTGCCTCAGCTTCTGAGTAGCTGAAATTGTAGGTCTGTGTCACTGCACCTAGCTTCCTAAATAGTTTTTGAGTGACCAGACTAACAGTCTGAGTTGGTGAAGTAGATTGTGTCTAGGAAGTTGTATGAGCCTTGTTCAAGGTGAAGTGGGTTTGCCTGTGTCCTCTGTGCCAGTTTTCTTTTTTGCATGCTTACATTTCCACTTGCTTTTTTACTCTCCCCAGCTACTACCCACAGACGGGATGATCCGAAAGCATTCTCACGTCAAGATAGGCCGTTACCATCAGGTACAGACCTGGGTCACAGTCAGGCTTGGGGCCCCAGGGGTTGTCCAGGTGTCAGAAGGGACTGCATCCCCTCCCCTGGGAACAGCCTCTCCAGCTCCTACCTGCTTCGCTTGAATCCTGAACAGGTGCCTGGGTGGAGGCAGAGTTGTGCAATGCTACTTCCAGTGGGCTCCGAAGCAGGCTGTCAGTCACCTGTGTGCCTCCTTTTTCCTGCAGCATCTACAGGAGCAGCTGGATTTGGATCTCTCGCCTTTGGAGTATATGATGAAGTGCTACCCTGAGATCAAGGAGAAGGAGGAGATGAGGAAGATCATTGGGCGGTACGGCCTCACTGGGAAACAGCAGGTGAGTGAAGGAAGTAGAAAGGACCCCAGACCTGGGACGCTGTCCTGGAAACCCAGGCAGGAGCTGTCCCGCCCTGAGGCAGCCTGCTGCCTTTTCTAGATTGTTTGTCATGGTGCCTTTAGGTGTCACTGTGGGGTTGAAGGACAAGGAGAGGGAGCTGGCCTCCACATGCCTTTGTGTCAGAGCGCTTGATGGCAAGGAAACTTGCAGCCTAGAAAACAAACTCCTGGATCTAGACCTGGAGCCAAGGAGCCACTGGATGGCTCCAGTGCATTAGGATTTCAGTGCTGAGAGGAAAGGTGTGGGTTTGGCAGTGCATGTCATCAGGTTCCCAGAGGTAGTAACAAAGGAGCCGGAGAAAGCGGAGAGGGTGATGCAGGGCCTGTGTCATGGCTCCTCCTAGGTGAGCCCAATCCGGAACCTGTCAGACGGGCAGAAGTGCCGAGTGTGTCTGGCCTGGTTGGCCTGGCAGAACCCACACATGCTCTTCCTCGACGAACCCACCAACCACCTGGACATCGAGACCATCGATGCGCTGGCAGACGCCATCAATGAGTTTGAGGGTGGCATGATGCTTGTCAGCCATGACTTCCGACTCATTCAGCAGGTGAGGTCCTGCACGCATGGCCCGGGAGGGTGGTGGGCAGAGCACGGGCCTGTCCTGTGGCAGGTACTCGGGGGGGATTGATGGACTGAGACGAGGGCTGTACAGACACGGCTGGTGAGGACCAGATCTCATGGCTCTGTGGGGACGTCAGCCAACTTGGTGTTGGCCCAAGTGGAGAAGAGTTGGTCTTTTACTGTTGTCCCGACATCTTTCAGTCCAAAAATGGTATTTCACTATGAAGGAATTATGTTAGGAGGAAGGCTGTTTCGGAAGCCTTGGAGAAGAGGGGAAGGTGGGACAGGAAGGGCAGCTGAGCACAAAGCCTGTGGACAGCTCTGGACTGTTGTTTTTGTTTTTGTTTTTTTTGGTGCTGGGGATCGAACTCATGACCTTGAGCTTGCCAGGAAGGTGCTTGTGCCGCTGAGCTAAACCCCCATCCCAGATCTGGACTGTTCTGATAATAGGGTGGCAGCAGCTGCTAGCCCAGAAGGCTCCAGAGCCTGCAGGTTATGGTGCCCTGGGGTCAGACATCCTGAAAAATGGACATGGGACAGTGAAACTGAGCTGGATGTAGGTTTGGGCGAAGGCCCAGAGGGGAGTGACCATTTTTTGCGGGACATCATGAGGACATGCTGCAGGGAGGCAGGGAGAGACTGGCCGGCCTCACCCCAGAATCCGCTTTGCAGGTGGCACAGGAAATCTGGGTGTGTGAGAAGCAGACAATCACCAAGTGGCCTGGAGACATCCTGGCCTACAAGGAGCACCTCAAGTCCAAGTTGGTAGATGAGGAGCCCCAGCTCACGAAGAGGACCCACAACGTGTGAGCCCCTGGCCGAGCGTGGGTCAGGAGCACCACCTGCGGACTGCCAGCTGCCACCTGACCAGCTGCTCAGGACAGGGCCCCGGGGCTGCGTCCCACATTGCTGCACTACTGCCCCAGCCCCTCCCCGCCTCAGCCTGCCTCGCTGCACTCTTGCCCACCGCCGGGCAGTACCTGTCTGCCTCCATCTCCTCCTGGTTACATCTGTCCGCCGGGCTCAGCTGCTGCCCACTCCAGCCCTCGCTGGCCTCCTGGCCCCAAGAGGGGCACAGCGAAAGGCACCTGCGGGCTGGTCCAAGGGCCCGCAGCCTAGATGTGGCCAGGGAGGGAGTGGGAGAGCCTCGTGTTCTGGGTTTGGTGATGTTGGAGGAAACCCCCCAGCCCACCGCCCCCATTCCTTTCTGCTTCTGGTTTGGAGCTGTAGACCAGGCCTTGGGCCTGGTCAGTTTTTAAATAATTATTTAACAGTGTAACTCTCAGACCTTTGTGACATCTATAAAGCGTCCAATAAAGAAAGAGGAAGCCATGCTCCCTCTCTCCCTTCCTTCCCAGGTTTCTGGGGTCTTTCCTCCCTGTGGGACCAGCTCTACTTCCCCTCAGCTGAGTGGGGGCCTGGTGGTGCTGAGAATAGAGCAGCTGTGCCTTCGGCCTGTGGATCCCTGACCAGCCTCAGTCACCTGCAAGGCCTGTCCGAGCCCAGATGCAGGCCCTCCAGGGCAGTGGGTGTGGGGGAGTGGGGAGTGAACATTTCTAGCAGGTTACCCAGAGTGCAGGTGCTTGAGCCACAGGGCCACAGCCGCCCATGAAAGTGTGCACTGCTGGCTCTCAGCGTGTCCCCTTCCTTTGGTGGCACAGGCAGTACAGATGCCCAGGGCCCAGCGTTTCGGCAGCCACAGTGCCTCAGTTCTGCCCAGCTCCTGTCCCTTGCTCCATGCAGCCTGGCCGCGGTGTAGTCACTCACTTTGAACTTTGAGCCCATGAGCCACCAGGCTCACCTGTGACCAGCCACCCCTATGTGCACTTGTCATCCTGTCCCCGAGACCTCAACAGGCGGCTCTGTGGCTAAACATACAGAACCATGATTTTTCAGGACTCCTCACAGCACATCTGAGAGAGGGGGAGCAGCTCCCAGATGGTGTCGAAACCCCCCGAGGAGCTCACAATTGAGTGGGAAAGCCAGCGAGACGTAGAGGACATAAATCAGACACTGAATTGCGATGGAGATGGGAGGACACTCAAGTATTCAAATTCTCCCAAGCAGCTACCCAGAAAAGCAGGCCTGCTGCTCTGACTCAAAAGCTGAGGGCCAGGGTCTTCTCGGATGACCATGTGGACCTGGAGCTGCCCTGGGCAGAGGGCATAGGCGCCACCAGTAAGGACTGGGACCCCAGCCCCGGCAGGCAGCATCTTAGTGCCAAGGAGCAGGAGGGCCCAGAGCCGCTGGAATATAGTAGCCTGAGTCAACCTGTTCGTTCAAAAGAAGGCCAGTCTTGATCATTTTAAGAATGCTTGGTCCATCAATTATGCATTCTAAAATAAACAGTGCCTTATTTCAGATTCAACCCCCCCCCCATCTTGAAGCAAATGTAGTAGTCATGATGCCACCACAGGACTCGGAACCAGGTCTCGGGAACCAGGTCAGGCCTGCAGCTCCCATACCCTTCCTAATCTGGAATAGCCTCTTCCCTAAGGCTACTTTCCATGCTGCCCCAGCTTTCTTTAATCACAGTGCTCAAGGGCCTGAGATGTTCATTCACACGCAGGTGCTGAGTGAGAGATGATCCAGCAGTCTTTCTTTGCAGCTGAGCTCTACGTCCAGGACAGCTGCTGCTGCTGCTCTGCTCTGGGCCCTCTGGTCCTGCACGCCCCACAACCCCAAGTGCTCTCCTGCTGTCTGTGTCTGGTCCAGGCCTCGCTGCCCAACTCATCTTCTGTTGGTAGCCTAAGCCTTGTTCAACTCTGCATCATCCACTGCACTTGGCTTTTTCTCCGTTCTTCCCGACTAGATCATGATCCACCCTGCGAGAGCAGCTTTAACTCCCCACTTGCAGTCCTGCTACCCGCACGCTTCGACGGGCGAATGTGAGCCAGCTTTGTCTCCGACCCCGAGGGGCTGTGTGGAGAGGGAACCTGCAGTCCTTCCCATGCCAAGTGCCAAGCAGTGTGTGCTCTGTGACTGTGAGTCAGGGGCCTGGAGCCAGTTAATTTCAGCAAGTGCGCCTACCCACCGGCAGGGGAGGCATCCAAGAGGAACGCTCTTGGAGAAGAGGGAGGTTGATCCCGAGGGTAAGCCTGCAGCATGCTCTGGGTAGGGGTGAGCCAGGCTCCGCCCGCACCCTCAGCCCTTGCCACACCTGGCCAGGCGCCTGGCTTTCATTAAGTGGCTTCGATGCACTAGAGGGGCTGGGGAGGACAGGAGGATGAGCACAGGGTATGGGTGGCAACAGTCTGGGGACTGCAGGAGCTGGAGCTCTGGAGGCAAAAAGGCCAGGAGGCAGAGTTGGCGCCGAGAAGTCTTCTCCATATGTATCTATAAGGGGCTGAGCAGAGAAGGGCAGGGAGATGCTGGCACAGGTGCCCCGAAAGGGTGCTGGCCTGGGCTTGGAGACTGGGTTGATCACCTCTCATTTACAGCATGCTCCCACCCTCCCACAGTCTCGCAGGGCACTGGGCACATGCGGACACAGGCTGAGTGTGATTTGGTGCTGAACACATCGTGGCCCATACATGGATGTGTGCCCTGGGTCTTACAGAAGGCCTGGCCAGGTGGTGCTGGCTCTGAGGGCTTCGGGTTTGCCTACTTTATTTTTTTCTTTGCATGTGTGGTTTTTTTGGTTTTTGAGACAGGGTCTCGCCATGTAGTTCAGGCTAGACCTGAACTCACTATGTAGTGCAGGCTGTCCTTGAACTTGCAGCAGTCTTCCTGCCTCAGCTTCCCGAATGCTGGAATCACAGGTGTGCAACACCATGCCCAGCAGGGTTTACCTACTTTATAGATGAAGACCTTGTACGCAGAGAGACTCCATGTGGCAGCTGTCACATGGCCTGAGAGTGGCAATGCCCACCTGAGCTGCCCTGGCTTTGGGCAAGCCCTTGGGATCCTCCCCGCATGGTCCTTGCCCTGTACTTGGTTGCAGGTGCCTGTCGCTCCTGCATGAGAAGCAGGGGTCCTGGCACTGGGCACCTTGGAACACACACGGGGATGCCAAGTAGCCAGCCTCATCTCAGAGCCACCAGTCTGTTGCACAGGTGGCTGCATTGGGGTGCTGGGGCTTTCCAGCCTGCCTAAAATTCCTACCCCTGCAGTAAGTGAGGGTTCACAGTGGGAGCTGTGTGGGGCTTAGCCTGACTTCAGGGCTCAAACTGCAAGAAAGGGTAGGCCAGGCTAGGACTGGGAGCAGCGGGTGCCTGAGCTGGTCCTATTGTGAACGCTCACACCAGCAGCCCTAAGGACCGGATGTGGTGATGACAGGGAATTTGGGCTAACCCAGCCTTGAACAGCACCAGAGGCAGCAGGGACAGAGGTGGCTGGGCATCAGGAGCCCGGCCTAGTTCTCATTCTGCCTCCCCACCGGCTCAGCACAGGCCATGGGCAGTCACTTCCCCCCCACTCTCCACCTGACCAGGCCCACCTTAGGTTCTCACCAGGTTCCTACTCTGTGTGTTATTAGAGATCACCCAGTTTAAGGCTTGTGTGACAAAAAAGGAAACAGGTCCAGAAGAAAATGTCTTTCTCAAGGTCATACTGATGGGTGATCAGGCCAGATGAGTCTCCTGACTCCAGTGACATCTGGTTATTGAGAACCGCGTACCCAGTTAAGTGCACAAACCCTGTCACCGATCGTCCCACCCACAGGAATTTTCTATTATGCTCATACAGGGGTCTAAGATGCAGATTTCCTACAGCGCAGGCTAAGCAGACAGTGAGCCCAAAAATGTCCACTAGGAGAGGAAAGGTGTGACAGGAGCCCAGATTCAGCCACTCCATGATCGCCATGCAAATGCGCTTGGTGCAAAAGCAAGAGGCACGTGTCACTGACTCTGTTTGTTAAACACAGATGCTTACGAGTGTTTACACAAGGAACTTAATGGTGTCACTCTGCAGTTGGAGAAGCGGCTTTTTCTCTTTTTAACTTGGCTACAGAGCCACATGTCCTGTAAACGATGAGGACATGCTCTGAGAAATGCATCGTTAGCGAGTGTCATCTCCGTGGGGACATCACAGTATCTGTGCTCAAACTGAGATGGCCGCAATCATTGCTAGGCAATTTAATCTCATGGGGACCACTGTCATATATGCAGTCTGTTGCCCAAAACATCATTATGCAGCGTGTGAGTAAAAGTGATAAGAAAACACAAATTCCTCCTTCGCTGTCTGCTGGCCCTGGAAGACGCTGGTGAGGAGGCGCGGCCCCTGTCCCTGATCTCCCGGAGCCCCACGTCAGGCAGGGCAGAGCTGTAGTGCAGGCTGGGTCCCGTTAACACCCTGGTCCTGCTTTTCCAGGCGCACCCTGACACTGGGATCTCTGCCAAGGCCATGAGCATCGTGAAGTCGCTCACGAACGACGTCTTCAAGCAGCTGGCAGGGGAAGCTGCCTGGCTGGCTCCATACTCGGGCCGAACCATGCTGACTTCCCAGGAGGTCAAGACGCCGTGCACCTGCTGCTGCCCAGGGAGCTAGCCAAGCACTCCACGTCCAAGGGCACCAAGGCCATCGCCAAGTACACCAGCTCCAAGTGACCCTCAGCCCGCCAGAAATAGAGTGACCTGTTGCCACACACTGTGATTTGAAAAGATACGTGGAGCTGCGATGTCGCCCAGAGTAGAGAGCTTGCCCGCCTGGTACAGGTGAGCCCCTGGGTTCATTTGCAGTGTCACAAAAATGAATGAATGAATGAATGAATGAATGAATGAATGAATGAAAAGGAAGACAGGTGTGAAGCCAGGGTAGAGGCTGGGGCAAGGGGAACTTTTTGAGGCGATCACAGTCAGAATCATAACACATACTTTTAACAGCCTCGTTTCCTGGATGTGTTCCGTGAGTGACAGGTAATAACGCTTTGTAAGCATCTGACCGTTCTCCCTGGTAATCAGCGGAGGCAGGGCTGGGGGTATTTCCCTCTCTGGGCCTGACAGTCCAGTTCTCAGGGGCTAACTTGGAGGCTGTGAGCTTGTGACTCTGTTTCCCACAGGCTGTCGTGGTGTCCTGAATGAAAGCACTGCTGGGAGAAGTAGGGTATTTGTATAGCAGTACTCTGTGGGTATTTGGGGGCTGTTGTTGTCTGTTGTTTTCTTTTTCAGTACAAGGAATTGAGTCCCGGGCATTTGTACTGAGCTACATCCCCCTATCTTCTTTTCACATATAAACACACATTTTAAAAATTTCGATATGGGGTCTCACTAAGCTGCTAAATTGCTCAGACTGGGTTTAAATCTATGATCCTCCTGCCTCGGCCTCCCAGAATTCTGTATGACAGGTGTGTGCCACCACACCCAGCCTCTAATCTTGGAGATATAAAAGCGTAAGGTCTGACCAGTTTATAAGAAACCTGCTGAGCCAGAGGTGGTGGTGCACCCAGTACTTGGAGGCTGAGGCAGGAGGACTGCCATGAGTTCGAGGTTGGCCTGGGCTATGCTGCAAGTTCAAGGCCAATGTGAAGTACATGTACATCACTCTTCTCCCTAGTTCCTCATTTATTCACTTATTCATAAGCCTCTAGTTCACACAACAAAAGGCAGTCCTGGCAGACCACCATTGGCTGCTGCTGGTAAGATGTTCTTGTTTCTGAAGCTTGGCCTGATGCCCATCATGATGGGGACCCCACAAGGAGCTGCAAAGGAGCCTTGGATTCAGGGGGCAGCGGGGACTTCAGGACCTTCTGACCCAGATCCAGTGCCCCTCTCCCTCCTATCAGCAGACTTCCAGGGGTGGTCCCATATGACAGAATGGCAGGGCCAGGGGTGGGGAGGGTGTGTGCCTGTAACCCAGTGCTCAGGAGGCTGAGGCAGGAGGGTCACCATGAGTTTGAGGCCAGCCTGGGCTAAACAGTGAGAACCTGTCTCAGAAAAGAAAAAAAAAAAAA